>PVHX01015775.1:0-45431 GCA_004024805.1 Geosciurus inauris
GATTTGGGAGAGGCTGGGGATCACGTACTGGTGGCTTCCAGGCTTGAGGAACGGCCTCACCATGTGCCAGTAGAGCACCGAGGCGTTATACACCAGGAAGTAGTACCTGCAGCCAGGAGAGGGAGTCTGAGCAGCTGGCCTCCCAGGAGGGGCTCCGGCCTCCCAGGAGAGACTCCGGCCTCCCTGGGCTCTTGTGGGAGGGGTGCAGACGCCTCCCCTCCTCCGCATCAGGAGCACGTGGATGCAGAGCCATCCCTGGGGCAGGTGGCAGCGCTTTGAGCCAGCCGAGGCTCCGACCCACGGGGAAACCCAGCTATGGCTCCTGAGTTTGCACTGGGCTCCTTTCTTTGAGTCGTTCCACACACTGAACAACCCATGGACATGCACCAGTGAGCAAAGAGGGAGAGGCTTGGAAGTCTTCCTGGAGGTGCCACCACCCCGCCTGACCTGGAAGATGACCAGGAGTCAGCTGGCCCCACTTGCTTACTGTGTGCATTCTGATTTGTGTGCAGCTCAGGTTTCACAATCGCACTTACTCCTGATGGGAGAAGCCACGGACAGGGTAGGAACTGGGGGACTCCGTGTCCAGGGCCATGGATGGCCAGCCCACTGGGCGGACACGGAGGGTGGTGGCCCCAGGAGCCAAAGCACCAGTCAGAGGGAGGCCACAGCAAATGCACTCTGACACCCCGTGCAGAGCATGGGGTGTCTGAACGCCGCAGCTGCACCTGCTGAGATGCACAGACCACCCTGATCAACCCACTGACAGCACCAGAGAAGTGCTGGGGCGCCCGGCAGTCCAGAAAGCAGGACCACGCGGTGACTTTGGTGGCTGTCTTCACACAACCCATGGGAAACGGGGCTCAAGCTCGCCTACCTGGGCTCCCCTTTTGCAAAGTTTATAGCTTTCATGTACTGGGTCACGCAGTTTTCAAATTCCTCCTGAAATGGCATAGAGACACACAGTTCAATCTAATCGGTCACTGCTCAAGTCACCTCTGTGAAGACCCTCTCCCCACATTGGCCTGCCAAGACGGTATCACAACTACACCTGTTGGGCACCTGGCCTCCCCAAGCTCCCCTTCCCCAGCTCAGGGACAGCAGCTGCAGGGGCAGAAGACAGAAGGACCGTGACACTACCACACAAAGGTCAAAGGGTCGCACACATGACCAGAGACCTGAGGAAACCCTGGACGTTGCACATCACTGTGAAAACGAGTTTGGAGACTTAACCTGGTTCTGCTCCAGCCCCTCGCACTTGTCTAGCCCACCCTGCTTCTGGAGGCTGCTGAGCACCAGCCTTCTCACCAGGTTGTCTGACGACTTGGGGGCGCACAGCTGGGCCCTGCACAGGTGCGCTCGGCCCAGAAACTGGGTGACTGGCCCCTTCACCTTGAAGTACATCTGGATGCAGTCCTCACTCACCTCTGGCTGCCCCATCTGCAAGAAGAGCTGTTTGGGTGGAGCAGTCTTGACAGGCGCCAGCGGGGCGGGCCCAGAGGACCTCCCGCCCCCAGGACCGCCCACCAGCCTGTGCTTTAGGAGCCCAGAGCCCTCCCCACCCGCTGCTGGGGACCAGGTTCCTGGGCCAGTCACCTTGAGGGCCTGCTCTGCACACAGCACGAACAGGTCCGGGCTGAAGCTCTCCGAGGGGTCGAACTCCGACTTCCCCATGTTGGCCGACTTGATGAGCTCGTAGGCTCGCTTCAGGGCGGCCTGGTCTGCGGGGGACAGGGCAGGGGAGGAAGATGGGGTCTGGAGAGGCACAGTCCCAGCCAGGCCCTCCTGTGGTCCCCTGGCCTGTCCCGGGACAAGCAGCGACATGTTCCCTGGAACCCTGGACAGGCCGCCCAGGAGCCCCCCAGCTCTGCAGGCGAGGACAGGGATGCCAGCCTCTGCTTAGAACAGGGAGGAAGCCCTGGGCTGGGCCCCACGGCAGCCCTCTCCGGGGCGGGGTCAGGGTCGGAGTCCTCCCCTCCTGAGAGCGGTTTCCCGGACCCTTCAGGTGCAAGGTCGGGGCCCAGGGCCGGGGTCCCAGGGTCCTCTCCTCTAGGGAGCTAGGATCCCGCGTCTCCTGGAGGCAGGGGCGGGGGCGGGCCCACCTTGGTGGCTCTCGGAGCGGGCCAGCTCCTGCGTGATGACCAGGTCCATGGCGCCGCTCGCTGCCTACGGTCAGTGGTCAGTCGGCCGCTGCCCCGCGGACCAGCGGTTGCCTAGCACCCGGAGGGACGCGAGACGGTGGGCGGGGCCGCGCGGGGCGGAGCGGTCCTGCCGGCGGGGCGGGGGCGCCCGCGGTCGAGACCGTTGCCGAGGTCCCAGCTGAGCGTAGAGCCTGGGCAGGAGCAGCAGGTGACGTGGGTGGGCGCCCTCGCACAGGGCTGCGTCCAGAGGCTGGCCAGGGCCTGCGGAAGGGCGGCAGCTGGCTCAGACCCGGCGAGAGGGCCGTAAATCGGCCTGAGAAGGAGCTGCGTCCATGGCCCAAGGCCAGTGCTCTGGGATGCCGGCACCCCCAGGCTGAGGACAAGAGATGGCACGTGAGGCCAGGGAGGGTCCAGGCAGAGCAGATGGGGCCCGTGGGGGCACAGCTCAGGTGCACCTGTACGGGGTGCAGCCTCAAGCGGCATGCCTGGAGAGAAGGTTCTGAAACAGTTCAGCAGGCACCTGCCCACCATCCAGAGGCTGTTCCATGGGCACTGCCCGAGAGCCCGGAGCATGGATCTGCTGAGAGGCTCCAAGGGCTCCTGCGCTGCACTGCCCCAGGTGTGGCGGGAGTGACCTGGCCAGCAGTGAGGCGCATGGAGCAGCCACAGGGACCGTACTCACCCACAGGCCACCATGCCATGGTGGCTGAACGCCCTGAGCAGACCAGACCTGAGGGCCTGCTCCTTGTGCATCACCCCATGAGCAGGCCTGGGTCCTGTGACTTCAGACGTGATGGGACAGTCTGTGACAGGCATTGAGGAGAGGGGACCATGACGGGTGTTGGAGGGTGGTCCATGGCAGGTTCTGATGAGAATCTTCGTCGTGATGCAACTTTGGAAACTTAACGTCTTTCTCTCCATGTCCTGGAGCAGTGGCCCTCCTGAGGCAGGGGCATCAACCCCTGTAACTGTGTGTGTGTGTGTGTGTGTGTGTGTGTGGGGTTCACCAGCTTCTCCACACCAGCGTCCAGCAGGGAGAAGGCCTGCAGCATCGCCGTAGCATCACGTGGCGGGACGTTTCTGAGTCCTAGAGCTCTGCGGGCTGGAGGGCAGCTTTCTGGCTGGAGTGTAGCCCTGAGTGTCAAGGACAGTTCCGGTCAGCCCTGGCCTGGTCTTCTTACCTGAAAACCGAGTGTGGAAGTCGTGGGTGCTGTGGCTGTCCTGGAGCTCCTCTGCCTTCCTGCCAGTGCTCCCCATCCGTCCCGCACCCCGGCTCCAGAGACAGTGGAGCCTGGCCGCGTGTGTCCCGTGGACCTGGGGCGACCCCTCCTAGCACATGCTGCTCACCAGGCAGGACATGCCTGAGCCCAGAGCTCCAGGATTTCTGCAGAGGCCTCTTCAGCGCCAGCCTGTCGCTTCCCTAGAGGAGGGGCACCCAAGGCTCAGGACTGCATCCTGACTGGGGCTGTGCTGAACAGCCCCAGCCAGGAGCCCACCCAAGGAACCAGAGATGCCCCATTGCCCAGGAGACCACAGGGCCGCGTGTGCCCGAGCCCAGGATCGTGTGCAGCTGGTCCTGGAAGTGCGGACAGTGCTCTTGCCCTCTGGCATTCTCTGGCATGCTCAGGCCAGGCTCTGGAGACCCACAGAGGGCAGCAAGGCCTAAGGCCTTACAGCCTTGGACCAAGGCTGCCCGTGTGGCCAGCAGGTGGAGGAGCACAGGGCGCCCACAGCTGAGATGCCGGGTGATAGCGCTGGGCGGCATTTGTTCTGGGACTCCAGGAGCCGGCCCTGGGTCGCTGATGTTCCTTTGACTTGCTCTCCCTGTTGCTGTCCACCTGTGGCCTCACTCAGGGCTTCTCGTGCCTCCTCAGGACACCCCACAGCCTCTGGGGCACACAGTGGCCCTGGCAGGCCCATCCCTGTCCCTGTCCCCGCCCTCCCCTCCTCTGCCCCGCCTCTCCCCCAGGACGCTCATTCCCTCAGAAGCTTCAGCAGGCCCTGTGTCCTGGCAGGGACTTTGGGGCACTGTGGTGAACACTGGAGGTTGCTGAGCAGTGTCCCTGGCCTCCACCCAGTCATGGCAACATTGCCAAATGTCCCTGGGGGCAGGAAAGCCTGATGAGAAGCCCTGGGCACCTCCTTATCTCCCTTCTATGCTAAGGGAGCAGGGAGCTTTGCCCCTTTTAGGTTGTGTAAGGGGCCTTGCAAACTAAACCGACAGAGACATGAACAGGATACAGATTTTCTTGACGTTGCTATTTTAATTTTAGTGTGTCCCTGGGGGCCTCCCAGGAAAGGAGAGGAAATACCAAGAAGCGCTTGAGTACCCAGAGAGCTAACAGCCGTTTCAGCAGAGTGATGTGTGTCTGCAAGTGTGGAAAGACAGGGGAGAGAGTCTGGGCTTCCAGGGGCAGCGCCTGTGGGTGGGCAAACATGGGGGGAGAGCAAGGGAAGTCGGGTGATGCCAGCAGATTCTAAGGGCGCTGTCTCCAGGATGAGTCATGCGCAGGAACCAGGGGGACCGGCCACAGAGGAAGCCCTGCCTACTGGTGGGTTGAACGGGGGACACGAGGGAACTTCCCGGTGCCTCTGTCTTCCCGGTGCCTCAGCTCATCTTCCTGCTGACTTGACGTAGGGCATTCTGAGCATCTGCGTCCATCCTCAAGGCCTCTGGCGTGCGTGGCCGACTTCCCCTGGGCAGCTGGTGTGATGGTCCCTATCCCTCGGCTCAGGGAGGGATGGGAGCGCTCTCTGCTGTGGCTGCAGCTTGGGTTTGCTGGGGGAATGTGGACTGTGTGGTTGCAGCTGCCCTGGTCAGCTGTTCATCCTACCCTTTCTGGACGGTGTTCGCTGAGCACTTGGTCATGTTAGATGGACTCATCAGACACTTCGTGTGGGAAGGAAATGACCTCTTTGTGATAGGAAACTCAAGTGCTTCTCAGACCTCATTTTTGTTTCCTTTGATGTTTTTGCTTATTTTGATTTTTTTCGGCCACAACATTTAAATTAGATGTGGTTGAGTTGGTCAGGCTGCCCGAGCGCCCTAAGCAAGCTGACCTGCCACAGACACATCGGAGCTGCCGCTCAGCACCTTCCGTTCCCTGGGCTCGTCTTTGATGACCCCTAAGCCCCTGTACGCCGGTCTGCGGCTCCGCGCACGTGGGGCCTGTGCAGCTGTCTTGGCTGCTGCCAAAGCCAGCCTCCCAAAGCCAGCCTCCCAAAGCCAGCCTCCGGCTCTGTTCTTAACATCTTCCGGGGCTGTGTTTGCATGTTTATTTCTATGCAAACGCTGAGTCATGGTCTCACAAAAACACACAAAACACAAAACCAAAACGCAGTGTGGCTCCTTCCTGGGACTGTTAGCAAGGGCTGGCCGAGGGCGCTGGCTGGGGAATCCTGCAGGCCTCTGGTCGGGCCGGGCGAGCGCTCACTTTCTCCCCTCGCCTACCCTGCCAGCCTTTTGCTTGAGCCTTGGGCTGCCATGTGGTGCCTGAGGTCTCCCAGCCGCAGGACCTGGAGGCTGGCCCTTCACCCGCTGCCCTCGCACAGTGCACAGCCCTGTGTGTGAGCTCCTTGGCAGTCGGCCGGGCCTGGGGACTGGGCTGCGTCCTCCCTTCTCGTTTGAGCAGCCAAGTGTGTGCGTGCACAGTGTGTCCTGGGCGTGTGCATATACTAAAGTGTGCTGGTGTGTGTGCTTGTATGGCTGTGTTTGTGCATGTATATTGGACATGTGGTGTAAGCACGTGTGTAAGGGACACGTAGTCTTGATCGTCAGGGGCCCAGCATGTGTGTGTGCTCGAGTGGGTGTGTGTGCACGCCTGAGCATGTGTGTCAGGGGCACAGCATGTGTGTGTGTGTGCTGGAGTGGATGTGTGTGCACGCCTGAGCATGTGTGTCAGGGGCCCAGCATGTGTGTGTGCTCGAGTGGATGTGTGTGCACGCCTGAGCATGTGTGTCAGGGGCCCAGCATGTGTGTGTGTGCTGGAGTGGATGTGTGTGCACGCCTGAGCATGTGTGTCAGGGGCACAGCGTGTGTGTGTGTGCTGGAGTGGATGTGTGTGCACACCTGGGTGTGTGTCAGGGGCCCACCTACACCTCACCCTGAGCTCTCTGAGCCCATCCTCTGCTCAGAGCAGACCCTGAGCCCTGAGCTGCCTGTGGGGAGGAGACCCTCTGGGTGAGCAGCCGGCAGAGGCAGAAGCAGACCTCTGGCCCGGTCACTCCCCTATTCACTGTCCTTTGGAAGGCTTGCTCTCCCCTCCCTCAGGCGGCACAGAGCCCTAGTTCACTGGGGACCTGGCTGGAGACGGGCTGTGTGCTCAGCATGCCTGAGGCCCGGGGTCCTAGCACCACACGCACAGGAAGCGGGATCCTGTTTCTCTGAGCCACCTGTGTGAGCTCCGAGCAGGCTGAGGGAGCACCCGCCGTGCTGCCTGTTGACGGCGCTGCTTCTCCTGGGTTCTCCTTCCTCTGGCTCTTAATATCTTTCATGCCCATTTTTATCTCCTCTGCATCTGGGGCTGTTTTCTCGTGATCATTCTTATTTTGTGTATCTCTCATTTTTTTCTTGTGTAGATAACAGTTTCTCCGTTGTAACGATTTCTCTGTTTTGTTGTTTTTCATTTTATTTCTAAGAATCAGCTTTTGTGTTTATTTATTAATGGTGTCATTTTCTGTTTCCTGAATCACGGCTCCTTAAGTCGCCTTAAACCCTCAGCCTCCTAACCCTGTGGGTCTTGAGTCCCGCGACCTTGGCTGTTCACTCTGCTCGCCAGCGGGGCAGGGGGCCTGCGCGTGGCACACGTCTTTGTCCTCTTACTCTGGTCTGCTCACAAGCAGTGGAAGGGGGTCTCAGGGTCACACTCTGAAGAGCCCTTGCCTGAGACCCCGCCTGAGGGACACGGTGGCCCGGGTCCTTCCCAGAGGTGCTGCCTGGCTGTGCGGCCACGCGGGGCGTGTGGTGCTGGAAGTACCTCCAGTCAGAGCGACGGCTAGAGTGCCCGAATCGTGCCACTTGCTCCACATGGGTGCTGGGCAGCTCCTCGGAGCCCGGGCAGCTCTGGAGCACGAGGACCGGCCCCACTCGGCTCCACTCCTGAAGCCATGCCCCCGGGGCACCGGCTCGGCCTGCGTCTCCGCGGTTGGAAGGCTTGGTGTGTCCATTTTGCTTTTTGTTTGTTATCTTGCGAATTTAAACAAGGGCTTGGTGTGGACAGAGGGGACACACACTGAGAGTGCAGCCCAGACTCCCACGTGTCAGGTTGGGTTGCCTGGGTGCCCTTGCAATAAGACCACCGTGCTGGAGAAGCTGAGTGGACCTCACGGCCTCCCAGAGTGCGGGGCAGTGCTGACCCAGCAGGAGCCCCATGAGCCCCTCAGCCGGGCAGCTGCTGTGGTCACACAGGAAGGGCCCCGGGTTCCCCAGGCCTGTGCTCTGGCTGCTCCCTGCACTGGGCTTCCAGGAACATAGCTTCCCAGGGCTGGGCCCTGGACGAGGCGCCCATGTCCCTGGGCTCCAGCGTTCAGCCCCAGGGCTGCAAACGCCCCAGCAAGGGCTGACTGACTCCACAGAGAGAACTTGGAGGGCTCAGCAGAGTGGTGGTGGGTGGGTGCCCTGGAGGGCTGCCACGCCCACAGCAGGGGAGCCTGGGTGGGCGCTGGCCCACTGGCTGCGGACCTCCTCCTGGTATGAGCTCACTCCATCCCAACCAGGAGCGGGTGGTGGCTTCCCTCCCGCCTCCCTCCTCGTCACCTCCCGGAGGCCTTCCTGTCTGCCTACAGCTTTGCACCACTGATGGGTGGACACTCAGCCAAGGGCAAGTCCCTGAGCATGGAAGTTGGAAGCCAGAAGCCATGCAGAGCAGGGACTGGACGCTCTCTTGGAATGGGGGGTTTGCTGGCTTTGTCCCCACCCCAGGGGACACACAGGATGGACTGAGGGAGGGGTCTCAGCGTGGCTGCAGACGGGGGCGGGCAGGAGACTGGTATTCCCTGTGGCTTGTCCAGTGGGGCCTGCTGCGGGTGGGAGGCAGGGCTGGGGGCCGAGCTGGGGGGTCCTCAGCCCAGGGTCTGCCCAGCCCTCCTGACTGCTCTGCAGTTACTTGGCCGTCCTCAAGTCAATTTGTCATCTTGCATTTCAGAAGCTTCGTCACACCCTGGTTTCCAGGTGCTCAGTGGGCCGTGTGTGGCCTGGGCGGAGCACAGCTCCTGTCCTCTCCCAGTTCTCGGTGTGTGCATTAGAGTTTCTGGATAGAAGTTTTTCTTCCAGTCAGTTTTCTGGCAGTGGAAATTTCACTCTGGGTTTTTCTTTACTTAAATGAGAGTGGTGACAAGATGTGAGCCTTCAGCAACGTGGGGCCCAGGCTTGGGGACACGGGCGGGGCTGGGAAGGACGCCTCCCAGGGGAGAGGGCAGGTGCAGAAGCCAAGGTTGTTCACTAGAAAGAGACAAGCCCAGGAGAGAGACAAGCCCAGGAGAGACGGGAGCCTGCTGCACAACAGAAACAGACGCAGAACACGAAGGAATGCCAGCACCTGCAGCAGAACCCGTGCAGCTTTGTGAGTGTGGACGGCTGGACGCCAGACTCTCCCACTGCAGCGAAGCAGGCTGATGATTTGCTGTTGCAACGGAAGAAACAAGTGGCTCTGAAAGGTCAGAACTAGAAATGTGGGAATAATCTGGGGGAAATGAGAGGCAGAGGGCAAGGGCAAGGGGCAGAGGGCAGAGGGCAGGGAGGCAGAGGCTTGTCCTGGTATCAGGCGGGGCTGAGGTAAGAAAAGGAGGAGAAGCACTGAGTTCGAGGGACAGCAACAGGAGACTCCAGCTGTGCCTCCAGTCACTGGAGGCTCACGTGGGGTTCCAAGAGCCCTGGGGACACCACTCGTGCTGGAGACAGAACTCGCCTTTCCAGGCACCGCCGGACATTCGACATAGTCCCCCAAATAGAGCCAGTGCAGCAAGAGTCTGTGGTCGTGGAACAGCAAAATCAGAGTGTGAAAGCCCAACCAGATGGCACAGCTCCCTGTGAGACCCCGGGCCTAAACTTGCGGCTCAAGACAGAGCCAAACCTTAAACATCCCATGCAGATATTTAACAGAGCACCTCGTAAGCAGAAAGCCGGTTCATCTCTCTGCCAAAGAGCCCAGGAGAGTAAATAAGCACCTGTGGGAAGAGCGGCCTTAACATGGGAGCAGCATGAGGAGGGAGGCAGACGCCCTCACGGGAGGCGGCAGGGAGGAGACCACGCTCCCACGCCGCAGCTGGAGGTGGGGCACCAACACACACGCAAAGGTGAGGACACTCCGCACACGCTTGCCTGGGGGTGGCGCCTTCCTCGTCCTCGGGTGGGGTCGGTGGCAGCATGCCAGTCCACACAGCAGATACGGGATGAGACAGGAGCCCCCACCCACCCAGAAAACCAGCCCAGTGTCACTGGGAACACGTGAGAACGCTGGAGACGCGGCCCAGAGCCGCGGGAGGGGAGCTTCGGTTCAGCTCCATGGCAGTGTGGAACGGGAGCCACGAGCCGTCTTGCCTGCATGAGAATCTTGAATGCAGCCTTAGTCGGTGACAGGAGCAGCTCCTGGGGCGGCAGTCGGTCAGGAAGGGTCATCCCGGGAGCCCGCGCCTCCACACTGACACCTGCTGCTCTCGTGTGGCTCACCACTGGCTTAGAAAAACAGTGGTTTAGGCTGCCCCAGAGGGGCCTAAAAGGCACTTGATAAAATCCAGCAGCCCACGTGGATCGGAGACCCTAAATAAACAAGGGCACACGGGCCTCTCCCAAGAGCCCACTCCACGGGACATCGTCCCCTGCAAGCCAGGAAGGGGCCCGTGTTGGACACCAACCTGACGCCATCTGACAGCAGGAGGGGTCAGGCGGCCTGGACAGTGATGAGCTGGCAGCGCAGGACGCCCCAGAGGGCGCTCCGGACACCCGGGAGCACTGGCCCAAACCAGGGCCCCGGGCAGGCCAGGCATGGAGTTGACTGTGTGCTCGACGGGCGGCGTTAGGAGAGATGGATCGCGGCTGCACTCCCACAGGCACACAGAAGCCCACCAGCAGGGGCAGGGGAGACCAGAGAAAAATAACATTACCGAAGCGCAGGCGTCAGGAGGCTGGAGAGTACAGAGCTACCCCTGTTGTGGGTAGAAGACTCGATGCTGAAGGTGGTCGTCCTCCTGAAGGGCCTGCGCATTTGGAGGACCAGGAGGACCCCGCGAGACCAGCTCAGGTGGGTGAGACAAGGAAAGCTCGTCCTCGTGTTGGAGGAATGAATACATGTGAATTCCAAGAGCGTCTGCTGCAGGAGTGAGGACAGAGGGGGCCCCTAGCTGACGGCAGCCAGGGCAGAGCGGGCAGCCCACCCCCAGGGTACGTCCAGCAGCAGGCGATGCCAGCTGGACGTGGACGGCGCCGCACTCCAGTACCCGGTCCATCCTGGAGACATCCAGAAGTTGCAGTGAAAAGCCAGGTGGGTCCAGAATCTTCCAGCAGAACACAGCACTGCAAACACCCCTCATGAGCGAGGCCGTGGGTCGCGGAGCCCAGGGAGGCCACATGCACCCCCACGACCCCCTAGAGCCCCCCTTCCCACAACCAGCAGAGAGAGCGATCCAGGGCCAGCACAGCAACAGTACCTGTTTCCTCATGGGTGTCTGCACATCGGTAAGGGAGGGAGGCTCGTCAGCGCTGACCGTGGAGAAGCAGGTCAGCGGGTTGTGCCTGGGACCCAGGAGCACAGGTCAGAGGCTGGGCTGGGCTTCTGCCAGGCCATGGGCGATTCTTCCTCCCACGTCTCCCGCCGCACGTCCTGTGGAACGCGAGGCCCTTCCCCCGGCCTGGTGGAGTCCCCAGCCTAACACTGACGGGGCAGCAGGTGTGTGCTGGCCCCCGACGGCTCCTTGTGATTCTCTCCATGGTGTGTGAGGTGCGCTGCTCTGCAAGCTCCGTCCCGGAGGAGCTGCGTTCCTCTCTGACTCACCATGGAGTTGGGGCCCAGCTGTTCTTAGGTGGCAGCCGGGAGGCACTTGGGTCTGGTCATCCCTGGGCGGAGAGGTGGGCAGGCTGGCTGCCGGGACAGGGCCTGTGTTCAGGACTGGCTGGGGCCCTTCCCAGTGCAGCTACTGCTCAGAGGGCACCTGCTGCCTTAGGCCAGCCAGGCGGGGGCCGGCAAGGCTGTGCGGCACACCTAGGACGGCTCCCAGGGCCCGGCGGGGCGGGGTAGGCCTTCTCAGGTGTGTGTCCACAGCCCAGCAGCACGGCCAGTCCCCTCGGGTGTGCCTGAGGCTCCAGCTTGTGGCAAGGCCTGTTTGGGGGCCCCGTGGAGGCCCATGTGGAGCTGATGGTGGGTAGGAGAGGTCCCTTCCGAGTACAATGCCTCCATGAAGAAGCAGCCTCCTTTCTGCCCCGCAAGTCTGTGAAGTCGCGTCCTACCTCCTCACCTCCTCCCTCGGGGGCCATGGCAGGAACATGCCTTAGGAAATGGGGTGTGTCGGGGTGCAGGGCCAAGCTCTGGTGCAGAGCCCATAGGGGCCCTCCAGGGTCAAATGGCCACCCCAGAAGGTGGTGTTTGTGCAGTCAGGGGCAGCAGGGTCCAGGTCAGCCAGCCTATGGGGCCCTGTCCTTGCCAGAGCTGCAGCTCACAGGCCATCCCAAGGGAGTTGTGATCTAGACGCCCCAAGGGGCCAGCCCTCTGTAGTCTGAGCAGAGGACAGGACCTCGTGTCCTTAAAGAAGTTTCCACAGAGTGGTCAGCATGGCTGGGCCAGACCTGGGCTTCCCCAGAGATCTGATCCCCTGGCTCCCGGGGACTAGGACCCGTGTGGGTACAGGGCTGTTACACCTGCAGCTGCTGGTTGGGGATGTGCTTCAGCCTGCGGAAGGCCCTCTACTGCCCGGGGGTCGCCCCATCTCCTCC
The DNA here is from genome assembly GCA_004024805.1 of Geosciurus inauris. Taxonomy (NCBI): domain Eukaryota; kingdom Metazoa; phylum Chordata; class Mammalia; order Rodentia; family Sciuridae; genus Geosciurus; species Geosciurus inauris. The sequence goes on from PVHX01015775.1 coordinate 12,064, forward strand.
ACACTGCAGCTCCTGGACACTTCCTGCAGCCAGGAGCCTGCCTACCAGCAGGGTACAGCTATACACAGGCAGCAAGCAGGGGCAGGGGTAGACAGGACCCCAACTCAAGGCTCAGGACCCCATGTCACTGTGGGGCCGCTGATCTGCCTGGCTCCTGCCCTCTTTCACACCCCTGATGAGAAGCCCAGGCCACAGACTGAACCACCAGGGCCGAGTTTCTTCAACCATGAATAAGGGACCCCACTTGAGTCCAGGGATGTGGCTGGGGGACCCCTCTTGAATTGGTGGCTGTGGCCTGGGCCCCACCTGCACGGAGGCCTATGACCTGGGCATTCACCTATGTGGAGAGCTTTTAGCTCTGACCTGAGGCTCCTGACCAGAGGCCACCTGTGTGGCTGTTCGTTGCTCTTAAGAACTGGACTTGACCGTGTGTCCGTGGCACTGCCCTTCCTGCATTCAGGGAGAGTCCTCACCTCCATCCTCCCTCTGCGGCTGCTCCGGGGAGGCGTGGGCCCTGCTATTTTGAGGTACCCTTTTCTCTTGGCGTCTCTCCCCCACGTGGAGCAGCCTGGTGTGGAGGACGCCTCCTGGTACTCTGAGCACCACCAGCAGCAGGCAGCTGCCGAGACACAGGATCAGGCAGCTGTGACGGGGTGCGCTGACTTGAGAGAAAAATGCCACGATTCTACCCACGGAGGGGGAGACTGCGCTGGGCCCTGTGCTGTGGCTGCACTGTTGGGCGGCCTGTGGTGACGGGCTGTGCTGCGCTCTGCCCTCCTGGGCCCTCTGCCTCCACCCGCCCTCCTTCTTGGGCAAGGGAAGTGACCCAGAGGATCTGATGCTCACGCCCTGAGCCCCACACCCTCGGGGCCCTGGGCCGTCTCTGGTCGTTCAGCAGTGGTGGGTGAGGCCTCCTGGCAGGCGCGTGGCAGCTGGACTCCAGCAGTCCCGTCCGCCCTTGCACGGGTTCCTGCTGCAGGAGGCCCACCTCCCCTGTGGCTGGCTGGGTCCCTCTGCCCCTGCGCTCCTCCTCGCATTCCACAGATGTGTGGACACCACCACCTCCCCGGCCCCCACCGCCCACTCGGCATCCCACTGACACAGGAGCCTGACGTCTGGCCGAGGCTGGCGAGGCAGTGAGGTCTCAGGACTTGCACGGAGCTGGTCTGTGGACTTCGGACGCTCTAGGGAGCATTGGCCAGCTGTGTGGCAGATGCCACGGAGACCTGCAAGCCCACGTGGGGCGGAGCCTCCTGCAGGGCCTGGGCAGTGTGGTGTCATGTGTGGCGTGGCCCGTGTGGCTGCGGTGACCTCTGGGCTGGGCTGGAGCCGCCACGTGGGGCCTCGCCCCACTGCAATGGACAGGCAGGCAGGCGACAGGGCTGGCGGGCAGCTTGGTGAGCATCGTCAGAGGTGATGCAGCAAGCCTGCAGGAGGGGCCAGGGAGCGGACATGGCCCCGGCGCCGGGGCTCCCTGGACCACCTGCTTCAGCACTGGCCCGGTGTCTCCTGGCTGGGCCCACCTGGCCTGCAGAGGGGCTCGCACCCCGTCTCGGTACCCTGCGCTCCCCTTTGACCTGCATGCCCCTGCAGAGCCCAGGTGTAGGTGGACACTGCAGGGACGTGGCCTGGGCTCTGCTCCAGCTGGCCCATATCCCTGGTGCTGCCTCCCTCGCTGCTTGGCTGGATGCGGCTCTTCACGGCTCTGTTTCTGGAGAGAGGCTTGTCACGGTTCTCCTTCCTGGTTGACCTGTCTATAGGGGCTCTGAAAAGGGTGGGCCAGTCCTCCTGTCCCCATAGACTCAGCTCAGTCAAGTTCAGGGTAGGTGTTTTCATTGAGGAGACCCTGAAGGGCAGGGAACTTTGTCCCTCCCATTGGGGGGCCGCCCCTTGGTCCAGAGGGTCACCTTTGTGTTTCCTCAGGGCCAGGCCTGGCCACACCAGGCCAGGGAAAGTGGGCACTTCTTATGTTGCTGTATGAGCAGCAGCCCTGGCTGGTGGTGCGGTCAGGAGAGGCCACATGCTGAGCACCCTGACCCGAGCCCCAGAGGGACCAGGCGCAGCAGCCAGGCAGGCCCCGTGTGCGGGCTGTGTGGGTGGAGGGACGTGGCGGGGGCTCTGCTCACTTCACGTGGGAGCCTTCTGGGCTTGCCCGCCTTCTGCTGCCTCTGGCCAAGGGTTTGGGTTGGACCCCTCCTGGGCACCAACATGCTGTGCCTTTGGGTCGGCCGGCCCAGGGGTGGCTTGTAATCCTCGGGGGCAATTCCTTGAGTTTGTGCAACGCCATGGGTCTGCCTGTGGCTCTGAGGCCCACATCTGGCCTGCAGGGACAGTCATGCCACCCACACCCTGACGTGGCAGCTGGGCAGGAAGAAGGGTGTGGACGGTATGTGCTTGGAGAGCAGGGAGCTGGGTCTCGTCACCTGGGTCGGGAGGGGTCTCCACCTGTCTTCCACCTGGTTGCACAGGCAGTGGTCCTTGTCCTGGGGTTTCGCTCTCCTTTTATTCAGAGAAGGTGTTTTGGGCTCCTGCTGTAGGAGAGGGCCCTTCGCAAAGCCAGAGGCCCAAGGGAGGTGCCCCAGGCCATCTCCAGACATTTGGCCCTTTATGGAAGACCCTGGGGCCAGATGCCCCACTATCAGGGACACCCCAGATGGACCCCAGATGGACCCTAGCTGGTCCCTTCAAGGGAGAGGGCCCACCTGCCAGTGCAGACTGCGGGAGCACCAGCCGCGGGCACTCGGCCACGGTCGCCTTGTCTGTGCACCAATCACCGAGGCAGCAGGCACCTGGCCCAGATCTGCTCAGAGAGAGGGAAGTGCACTTGCCACTGCCTTCAGGCCCAGGCTTTTACTTTCAAACTTTTTGAAAAGGTGGAAGAGAGAACGTCATCAGCCGGTGGTGTCCTGAGTGTTGGAGCAGCAGGAATGCGGGGCTGAAGTCACCAAAGGTAGACAGAAGCCACAGGTTCTGCACAGACCAAAGCCACTGCCCCTCGGTGCCCTGGGGACCCCCACTCAGCCTGTCCTGGAGGCCTCTCACCCTCCCGGACAGGATGTGGGGCCGGCATGAGCAGGTGAGTGGTCAGGGCCTTCTCTGAGTGCACACACCCTGGGTGCAGCTCCACTGGGAGGCCTCCCAGCCACAGCAGAGCCAGGGTAGGCTTACTGGCCTGTGTCCTCGAAAGGAGCTGTCCTCTGGACAGGGAGCTGCACCAGGAGTATGAATATCCCTCCAACGAGCTGGAAAATGGAAGTAGCTCCTGTTTTAAGTTTAAGCAAGTGGCATCAAGAGCATCACCAGAAGGTGGCCCCAGGTGGCCCTGACTCCCTGGTGGCCTTTTTGCTGAAATCTAAGGGAACTTTCTATTATTTGCTGCAATATTCATAGCAGTATGAAAAATTAAGCATTAGTAATTTGCTCTGTATTTATTATTTATTAAGCTTATTTTTTCTTTTGATGAGGAGCTTTCAATCTTTTCCAAGAAAAAAAAAATGGGCAAGAATAACAGCCCTGTATTCTGACTATTGAAATTAATCCCAGTACTTAGGGAGGCTGAGACAGGAGGATCGTGAGTTCAAGGCCAGCATCAGCAACGGCGAGGTGCTAAGCAACTCAGTGAGACCCTGTCTCTACATAAAACACAAAATAGGGCTGGGGATGTGGCTCAGTGGTCAAGTGGCCCTGAGTTCAATCCCCAGTACCAAAAAAGAAAGAAAAATGTGTTTACAAAGCAGATGGATTGAAAATGAGAAATGGAGGAGCCCCCACATGCCCTCCCTCATGCAGGCCCGGGTCCCGAGCCAGGCTGTGCAGAGCCCACACCAGAAGGGTTGCCAGGCCATGGGCCAGTGCACTGTGGGGGTTCTGGCTCTGTTTCATGCTCACAAGAGACCAAGCACCACTGGGAGACTCAGGTTTATTTACACCTGAGGACCCAGGTGAGCTGGTGCTCTGGAATTCTGGGTCCCACGCTGAGGTTACTTGGGGGCTTTTATAGGACATTTGACATCACTGGTGGGTTTGATTTCTTGGCCTACGTGACCGAAGACATGCACAGGGAATTTACGCTAAGCAGTTTGCAGGTGTAGGAGGAAGACAGTGAGCACCTGTGAGTGTCACTGCTGTGGGCCCTTCACCACAGGCAGGGGGAACTCAGGATGACTTGACTTCACCTCCCCAGAGCCACGTTTCTAAGCCACGAGGTTATAGTTTAGACAGCAGATAGTTGGCATGGTAACTTACAACGTATACTAGCAACTGAGTGATGTGGCGATTCCCACAGAGCTCAGGTCACGGAGTATGGGAACGTCCACCCTCTGCCCAGACAGCGCCTCTCCATCATGATGCTCTTATGATTTCCGGCGTGGCTCCTCCACCACAGCTCAGCGGGTCTGAGGCAGGGCTTCTGGACGCTGCTATTGTGGCTTAATTCAAACACACACCAAAGCTGCTGTGATAGCCCCACCAGGAATGACCACGGTCCCGCTGCTTACAGCACCCCTGCTAGCCTCACCCCGGGCTCTGCTGGCCTGTGCTGGAGCGTGCAGGTGTGTTTATTTTATTTTTTTAAATATTTTTTTAGATATTGATGGATCTTTATTTTATTCATTTATTATTTATACGTGGTGCTGAGGCTCGAACCCAGTGCCTCACACATGCCAGGCAAGCGCTCTACCACTGAGCTACAGCCCCAACCCTCAGTGTGTTTTCCTGCTGGAGAACCCTCTGCTGGTGAGGACGGGTCACGGCAGACATCCCACTGACATCGACGTTAAATCCATCCCCTACGATCAGAGAACACAACATGGGGTTTCAGTGTGTTGAAATGTGTTGAGATTTGACTTTGGCTCAGTGCGTCCATTGTTTAGGCAAGGGTTCCACTCGGGCAGAACGCGTGTCCTGGGCCCCCGGTGGTACTCCATAAATGCCATTAGGTAAACATGGATGGTGGTCACGTAGAGCTTTCTCCTGTTGCTTCATGTGTTTGTTCTGTGGATTAGTAAGAGAGGGGTTTGTAAACATCCACTACAATTGAAACTTGTCTATTTCCCCTTTTAATTCTCATTATTTCTTTATTATTTTGAGTGCTTTTATTCGTGCATACGTATTTGTGATTCTTATGTCTTCCTGGTGAATTGGCCCTTTATCTCTGGTAGTACTCCTGGTCTGACCTGTTTGTCTGATATTATTTAATAAGTAATCAATATTAACTTACACTAGATATTTTTTGTTTATTTTTGGCATTTTTTCCATCATTTTGCTCTCAAATGATATCATTTTGTATTTAAAATATTATCTCCTCTAAATAGCACAAAATACTCTTTGATTTTTTTATGTCTTCAAATCTAGCCTGACGTCCTGTGCCTTTTAGTTAGGAGATTAGTCCATGTATGTTTGGTGTAGCTACTGACAGGGTTGGGTCTGCATTGACCACTTGGATACTCATTTGCCTCTATTGTTGATTCTTGGTTCCTTCTTTTCTGCCTCCTTTAAAGTTCATTGAATGTATTTTAATTCCCCTAGTGGTTTTCTGCCTGTGCACAGTTCTCAGCATTAGGATGTAAATCCTTAACTGTTCACACTTGGCATGAGTATTGAACCACGTTGTCACAAGAACCCTGAGCACCTTCCAGCAGAGCAGCTCTGGAGCCACCTCTTGGGTCTTCCTGCCTCTGTTTTATGTATTTGAGATCCACTCGCATCATAAACTCTGAAACTGTATGTTGTCATTTTACTTTTCAACAGCCACATGTCTTTAAAATAACTGGGAGTAAGGCAATAGTCCCCAGCCTTCCCTCACCTGTCACCACCCCCGGCTGCTTCATGCTGGCCGTGCAGATCCGTCCACCGCCTCGCCCCCTGCAGCCGCTGCTGTGCTGTATCTTGTGGTGCAGATCCTGGTTGCACATCCTTACACACTGCTCATCTGGAGACACGCCCGTTTGTCTTTGTGTGCTGGAGCATGCCTGCTGGGCCAGGGCCTGGGCCCAGGTGGGTCCTGTCACGGGCAGAGGCATTCCTTCTCTGGAGAACTGGCACTCTTGGCTTCTTTTCTCCTCCTTGACAGCTCACTTTACTCTGGCTGCTCCCGGGTTTTTGCGGTGGTTTCTTTACGCATTCTGCACCGGCTGGGCTGGGCTCCTTGGATTTGTAAATACGTTTTCATCAGATTGAGGAAACTTCCAGCCCTTCTTTCTTTGAAAGTGTTTTGTTCCTGTTCTTTCTGCTTCTGGGACTCAGAATAGATGTCAGGCTTCTTACATCATTACCCAGCATGCATTGTAAAAATCATTTTTCCTCTCTGTCCTTCAGGTTCTAGTGACGTGGAGACGCCCAGGAACGGGGCAGGGCTGGAGTCTGCTGGAGCTCTGCGTCCACGGTGGTGCCTGAGCCCGGCTGGGTGGGCTCACACACGGGGGACAGGGGCCCTTTGAGCTGCTATTTGAGGCCAGGGCTCTTTGCTGTGGAAGTCCCCGTGGTGGCCCCAGTCCTCCCACATCTGGAGGAGCAGAGAGGAGCCCTTCTACCTGCAGCCAGTGGGACTCAAGCACATTGCTCCCCGGGGACCTCAGCCCCCAGGACACCAGGTTCCCTGTCAGAGGTGACATGCAGGCTGCCCCAGACAGGCTGGGTGCCCTAAGGCACAGACAGAGGACAGGACCCTGCTCTGCAGCCTCCCAGGGCAGGCTAAGGCCATGTGACCACTGCTGCTCAAGGGCATCCCCATCCCTGGAGGGGGAGGCCGTCTGGCTCAGGGTCACCCAGCTCCATCACAGAAGCTCCAAGCTTCCAGGGTGGGGACGACAACTCCCTTGGCTGTGCTGACCTCTGGGAGCAACAGGCTCGCCCTGGGCCCCCTTTGGCTGGACCTCTCCCTGGTGCCCATTTCAGTAAGCAGTGGTGTCACGGGTCACCCAAGTGTTCTGCTGTCTGGGTGGCCAACCAGGTGACCCACATATGTAGCACATTCCGACTACCACCAGGGGGTGGCCACAGGCCGGCCTAGGTCTGGTCTGAGCTGGCCTGGCCACTGGAGCCACCGCCTCCCCCCTCCTCTGGACTCACCTTAGGCTTAGCAAAGGCTCCCCTGAGTTACATAAGCCCCTCCTGCGGCTGGACAGACCCCTGTGAGACACAGCCTGTCGGGCGCTCCTACCTCCTCTCCTGCGGGCAAGCTGCCGCGTCGCAGAGCTATTCAGAGCCACACGGCAGCAGCCTTCCGTCACAGGCTGCCAGGCCGTGGGGGCACTGAGGGCCCCTGGGGGCGGCAGGCGCTGCTCAGCTGTTTCTGCGATGGCCTGGTTTTAGCTGGGACACAGGAAGGTCCCTGGGAAACACGGGGCGGGTTCAGACACGACTCAGGGCCAAGCCCAGATACAAGGTCTCATGCTCAGAAGGCCAGTGGGTCTGGGCACCTGCTGGGTGGTCTGGTCGGGGTGCCTGTGGTGGGGAGCACTGCTGGAGCAGGGCTGGAGACCCGTCTGCTGGGCACGGGGCGTGAGGCCAGAGGAGGGGGAGGCTAGAGACCAGGCAGAGCTGAGGAGGCCCCTGGGCAGGAGAGGCCTGGGGCACATCCTGGAGCAGGGCTCTGATGGGGGTCCTATCAGAGGACACCCCGCAGTGCCCAGGGGCCACTGGGGGCTGCACGCCCAGGAGAGGCAGGCCAGCAGGGGGCACTGGCACAGAGCTTGCTGAACCAGGCGGGGCTCTCCTGAGCTGGGCAGGGGCCGTGCTGGCCCTGTGTGCTGCCCCTCCCCGTGGCCAGCCAGTGGAAGGCAGCGCCCGGGTGTTGGCCAGAGTCCAGAGCCCCCTCTCTACCTGACTGTGGGATCGACCCTTGTAGGCTGGTTCCCAGGAACAGAGGCAGGGAGGGAGCTGGCTGGGGCACCAGGCGTTTATTTGGGTCAGCACTGGGCCTAGGAGCTGTGGCCACTGGGTGCCTGGATGCCACAGCCAAGGCCCCCACGCCTGCCCCTGCCCCTGCTCCGGGGCCTGGCCTGTGAGCTGACTCTACTGAGCAGACTTATGGGGCTGGAGGTGACCCAGGCCTCAACTGACCAGAGACAGCCAGACCTAAGTGAAACAGCTTAATATTTTACTTTACTTAAAAAAGAAAGTTGGATCCACAATGGCCAGCAGCACCACGAAACGCACTTTCCTGGGATTCTCAGAGGTGTGGCCCAGTTCCCCTTTTCTCTCCCTACACAACTTGGAGCTGTCCCCAGACCCCGACTTCCCTCTCTGGCTCTCCCTCCAGTCTAAGGTCAAGACAGGTTGTTTTCCCCAAAGCCAGGTCTCGCAGACACCTCTGCAGTTTCTTCCAAGCACAGGTAGGGGCCAAGAGTGCCGGCCTGCTGCCCAGGGACCACCTCTGGCTGGGGTGGGGGTTGCCTCGTCATCCTTGGCCTACCGTCAAACACCTATGGCCAGGGAGCCTTGGGGACTGCTTTCCCAAACTGAGCCTAGAACTTGCCCCTTAGAGAGGACAGAGTGCCAGGACCACCAGAGTGGGCAGCCAGGGACCAGGAGCAGTCTCTGGGGTGACAGGCAAAATGTGTGGAAGAGCCCTGAGGAGGAGCCCCGAGGACAGCAGGTCACATGAGCTATGGACACCAGACCAGGCAGGCGCTGCAGTGCCGAAGTCAACTGGGTTGGAGGAAGAAAGGGGAAGGTCCCTGGGCCCAGAATGACCCAGCAAAGGAGCAAACACAAGCAGACGCCACGTGAACACAGGCAGCTCACACACACAGAGCGCAGACCCCACGTGAACACAGGCAGCTCACACACACACACATGCAGACCCCACGTGAACACAGGCAGCTCACACACACAAGCAGACCCCACGTGAACACAGGCAGCTCACACACACAACAGACCCCACGTGAACACAGGCAGCTCACACAAGCAGACCCCACGTGAACACAGGCAGCTCACACACACACATGCAGGTGCCACATGGACACAGAGCCCACCAGGGTGACCACAGTTCCCTGGTGGGTCTCCTGTGTCCTGCTAATGTTTGCCAGGACAGACGACCATTCTCAGCTCTGGATTTGCTGTGACGTCCTGAAGGCAGGGGACATCAAGGCCTCGTGTTTGGGGACAGCTTACCTTCCTGGCCGAGTTGTGCCGTCCTCTCCCCCTCAGCGCCTTTTCACCAGGGAAGCTCAGTGAGGGTGTGTGTTCGCTACAGAGGGAGGAGGGCACAGCCTGCAGCTGCTGGCGAGGGTCCTGCCTCAGGACACCCTCTGTGCGGAGGGAGGCCCCAGCATCGCGAGCAGGAAGGTGCCTGCAGGGAGGCGCGGCGCTCAGGACACTCCCGCAGGCAGGCCCTCCTGCCTGGGAGCGGCTTCACAGAGGGACCAGCGCCTGTGCACAGCTCGGGCACTTCAGCTCTGCCTCCTCCTGCCTCTGTGTCCCTGGGGGGTAGTAAACAATGATACGGTGATGCACTTAAGGGCCAGCCTGGGACACTGTGTGCCTAGTGGACACTGGCCTCCAACGTCATTGTCCCTGCTTAGAAAGGCCATGGAAGGGTTTGGGGTGAAGGGATGGAGAGGGAGGGAGGGAGACGGAGCGGGGGAAGGCGCAGTGTCCTGGCTACATCGTTCTGTTTTCACGCCAGTAGCAGTCAGATAGTTACTTACTTCTGAGACGGGGTCCTGCTAAGTTGCCCAGATGGCCCTGAACTTGGGTCCTCCTGCCTCTGCCTCTCCGCTTCCACCATGCCAGGCTCCGACACTCAGCCTTTGTGTGATGCATAGTGAGCCTTCGAAAGGGCCCTGGCCCCCAGCAAGCCCCTCCTGGTCCTCCTCACTGGCTGGGCTCTGCTGTCCTGCACTGGGCACAGGGCACACATAGGCTCCTGGGCATTTCCTGTGATGATGTCTTGCAGAAGGTTACTCCACAGACCACAGAAGGAAACCCAACCTGTCGGCCCCTGTGGGACTTGAGCTCAGGGAGGTATAAACGCGACTTTAGCAAAGCCCTGAGGAACTCCCACTGATCGTAGACTCTCCGAGGACAGGTCTGCCAGTGGCAGCAGCGGCCATGGAGAGGAGGGCTGCCTCAGTCCTGCCATCGGAGCGCAAGCTGTGTGTGACCACTGAGACACCCTTTGGTGACCCAGAAGCCTCAGCTTCCAGGAGGCTCCCGACTTGGCTTCCTGCACCTCCCTGGGGTGGGGCAGCCTGGACAGCACCCACAGCGGGCAGCTGGGTGCCCTCGCATCACCATCACCATCTAGGTCCCTCACCTGCTCAGCTAGAGCAGTGAGGGAGCTCCAGGCCTGGGTCCAAGCTGCCCTGCAGAGCAGGCGAGGACACCAGTCACAGGAAGCCCAAGGCTCTCGCATTTCGTTAGGCGGAAGGACCTTGATATTCCTGTATAAAATCTCACCCAGAATCCCGGACATGCACCATCAAAACAGAGCCTCTCCTGTTGACCAAGACCAGAGGCACTGAGGCCCCTGAGCAGCCCCTCTGTACCAGGGAGGGGAGGCCTAAGGTCCAGGTGGGGACCCCAGCTGCAGCCTGGGACCTCAGCCCTCGCTAGCCATCCTTCACAAAGGACTCCTCACCCCATGGACAGAGCCTGCCCTAGGTACCTGAGCCTAGAGCAGCTGCACCAAGGGGACCTTGAGATGCTGCCCAGCCACCTCCCAGAGGCTCACACCTATGGCCAGGCGTCTGTTCCTGCCCCTCTCCTCCGTGATGCTGAACAACGGAAGTATTTCCTGAAAAGACACTGGTGCTTTCGGGGCTGAAAACATTGTGGAAATAAAAGGAAGAAGTAACATTTCAAAATCAGAACCTGTCCTCATTTCTAGAGCATCGCAGGAGTTCTGCCATCTGTGAGACCTCGTTCTCATCGCCGCAAGCACCTGCCCGGCCTCAAAATCCCCTGGGGAGCCGGTCACCCCACGGGGAGTGGGCATCTTCCTGTGCCTGCTTCAGGGGCCCTTCCTTGGGCATCTGTCTTAGACCCCTTGGGGAGGGGGTTCCCTTGGACAGTGGACCTTTGCCTTCTGGCTCTGAGGAGCTGTGCCCTGGGGCTCACACTCGAGAGGGTGGGAACAGCATGTAGATGCCGTGTACTCCAGATGCCGGCTGGGCAGGGCACAGCACCCATCAGCAGTGACCGCTCCAGAAACATCAAGAGGGGGCTCAGCTGTGAATTCTCTTCTTTTTATCTCCTTTGGAGGGGGTGGCCTTAACAAGTGTTAACAGGTGTTTTCCGGCAGAATGTTGGTCTCCCTCCGGGTGCCCTGTGGTTCAAGTTCACTCTAGTGGTGACATTGTTGAAATGTCTAGGGCCTTGACCCCTGCTGGACAAGGACAGAGGGGCTGCTCAGGGTCCTCAGCGCCTCTGGTCTTGGTCAACAAGAGAGGCTCTGTTTTGATGGTGCATGTCCTGGATTCTGGGTGAGAATTTGTACAGGCACATCAAGGTCTTTCCGCCTAACGAAATGCGAGAGCCTTGGGCTCAAAGTCACTTTACTGTTTAGTTGTTGGAAAGATTAGGGTGGAGGGATCTGTGGGCCCCCATCTGTGCCTCCACGCAGAGCTCCCTTTTTAAACACAATGGTGGGTGAAGTAAGTAGGTTTGGATAAGCCACATGACTGATGCCAAAACCTGAGTTGAAAAGAATGTCTTCCCGTTTTTCCTTCACAAAATAAACCATGCTCTCCTGTTCTGTTCTATTATTAACCTCAGCAGTTTTCAGGCCGGAGTTATACAGTTCACCCATGATGTTTGTGCAGGTGCTGGTGGTGGTGATGGTAATGGGGGGATGGTAATGGTGGTGATGGTGGTGATGATGGTGATGGTGGTGATGGTGCTGATGGTGCTGATGGTGCTGATGGTGCTGATGGTAGTGCTGATGGTGATGGTGGTAACAATAATGGGAGGATGGTAACGGTGGTGATGGTAATAGTGGTGATGGTGCTGATGGTGGGGATGGTGATGGTAATTTTGGTGATGGTGGTGATGGTGATGATGGTGATGGTGGTGATGATGGTGATGGTGGTGATGATGGTGATAGTGGTGATGGTGGTGATGGTGGTGATGGTGGTGATGGTGGTAATGGTAATGGGGGGATGGTAATGGTGGTGATGGTAATAGTGGTGATAGTGGTGATGATGGTGATGGTGGTGATGGTGGTGATGATGGTGATGGTGGTGATGGTGGTGATGGTGCTGATGATGGTGATGGTGGTGATGGTGGTAATGGTAATGGTGGTGATGGTAATAGTGGTGATGATGGTGATGATGGTGATGATGGTGGTAATGGTAATGGGGGATGGTAATGGTGGTGATGGTAATAGTGGTGATGGTGATAATGGTAATGGTGGTGATGATGGTGATGATGGTGATGATGGTGATAGTGGTGATGGTGGTGATGGTGGTGATGGTGGTGATGGTGGTGATGGTGGTGATGGTGGTGATGGTGGTGATGGTGGTGATGGTGGTGATGGTGGTGATGATGGTGATGGTGGTGATGATGGTGATGGTGGTGATGGTGGTGATGGTGCTGATGATGGTGATGGTGGTGATAAAAATGGTGGCAATGGTGGTGGTGGTGGTGGTGGAGGTCATTCATGCTGATGGCAGTGGTGATATCAGCATGGCAGTGGGAATGGCAGTGACTGTTGCTTGGGGAGATCCTCCTGCGTACCCAGCCATGTTACTGGCACTTTGCAGCACTTGCATGTCTGGCTGTCAGTGTTGTAGGAGTCTCTTGGAAGGCTGACCTGGAGGTGGATTTTGAGTTTTTCTCTAGAGCCAATTTGACCCAGATTCTAGATTCCATTTAGTAGCCATGTGGTCCTGGCAAGTCACAGGGACCCTAGGTCCTGCGTACTCATGATGGTGTATGGCCCCAGCAAGTGTCAGCTCTGGATGGCATTGGCCCTGTGGAGCTGGGCACTCCAGGTTCAGAGCGCCTCTTGCTTTCTCATGAAAAGGACCAGGCAGGGGTCTGGCTAGCAGGGAGAGCAGGGGGCAGCAGGACTGAGAGCTTTCTGATCTGGCCTCACCCTGTGTTTCCATATCACATTAATTCTTGAGGCGGGGAGCATGAGCTTGCTCTGGAGCAATGTTTCCCCAGTGGCTAGACCCTGCTGTGTAACAACCACCCGGAGGGCTGTGCGCAGCCCAAGGCATCTGTGGGCACAGAAGGGCTGATTGCCAGTCTACTCTGCCACAGCAGCTCTGGACATCCAAGCCATCTGTGAGAGCAGCAGCCTAGAGCAGAGGGTGACCCCCTTCAGAGGGGGAGAAGGCAGCAGATGTGTCCTCTCTGGGTAGGTCAGGTGGCTCTGGTTTCTCCTCTCTAGGTGGGGAGGCCCAGGGCTGCATCCTGTCTTTGTTGGACCTCGTAGTGGACCCTGAGGAAGTGTTGCACGCCAACACTGCTCAGAAAGATGACTGTGAGAGGGAGAGGGTGCTCTGTGGTCACCCTGGGTCGGGGGCTCCTGGTGGAGGCATCCAGGCAGGCAGGCAGGGATGTGGGACTTAGGCTCCATTACTGCTTGTGTGCCTGCTGGCTGTCCCTCTGCCAGAGGCTGCTCCTCCTCTTGTAGTATGAGATGTTTGGGACGAAATCTCAACAATGTTCCGTGCAAAATGTCTTAGACCTGGGACCTTAGAGTCGAGGAGGAGCATGGGGAGCGTTTAGAACCATGAATGCCTTCTTCCAGTTCATGCACAGCCAGGTGAACAAGCCTCACAGGGCAAACCGTAGACAGGATGTGAAAATGGACCCTGGAGGAGACCCCTGCATGGGCCCAGCAGGCCCTATGCAACCTTAGAAATGGCCACAATCTGGATCAAGCTTCTTAAAATCTTGCTGAAATCTTTGCCTCTCTCCTGCTGCTCCCTGGCCAAGGCTGCTCCTTGGCTGCTGGGCTGTTCCAGAACGCATGTTCCAATCAGTTCGGACAAAACACACTTCCCAGCCAGGAAGGCGGTTACCAAGTCGCTCCTCCAGCTGGTGTCTCTGTGGACAGAGGACCCGCAGCTCTGGCTGGTGTGGACCCCATGCTCCTAGAGGTCTGGGAGCCTGGCCTCATGGGAGTGAGAACTTTGGCAGCTAGCAGGTGGCTGGAATGGCTGACCACTAGACACACACAGCAGCTGGTCTGCTGGGCAGCCGGAGGGTTGCCCCTCCTCTCAGCCAGGGTCAGCAGCTCCAAGGTGGCTCCCTTACCTCCCAGACCTGACACCGACCTCATTTGTCGCATCTGGCTTTTCTTTATCTTGGAGCCAGGCCGTTGCATTCATCTCTGGTTCTAAACATGACCCCTGCAGCAAACTCCTGGGCTCCCAAATCACCGGGCATTGGAGCACTCACGACAGGGCTGTAAGCCTGCAGTTCTGCTGTGGCACCAAGGAGTGACCCAGTGCATCTGCCTTGACGAAAACCTGGTGTCCGCTTTGTGCCCAGAGATGAGAGTGATCTTTCTGGTTGTGGTAGCGCTGCAGGATGCAGCGAGGCTCCCGTGCGAGGAGCGAGCCCCTCCTGTGCAGGGCTCTGAGCTTTTCCACACACTCCTGGTGTGGCTTTGCCCTGGGGGCTTGCCTGGGAGGGGTGCAGCTTCTGGCCACCCAGCTGGTGACTCAGGCCCAGCCAAGGGCACATCAGGCCGGCCCCACACGGAGCTGTGGCGAGCACCCAGGTGGCGAGCACCCAGGCAGCGAGCACCCAGGCGGGGAGCACCCAGGCGGGGAGCACCCAGGCAGCACTGCACTCATGTGCATTCCTAGCCCCAGCACCTTCATCCCAAGACCTCCTCGGGGGGATCTTTGTTTGAGAGCCCCTCTTCAGGCTAAAAGGGACCCTGGAGACCCCATGCTCTGACTTGGAGCTCCCCCTCACCAGGTCCAGGTCCCTAAATTGCAGGAGCCTTTTGTCCAGTTTCCAGGGATCCCCACCCATCCGCAGAATCCCCTTGTACCAGGCAGGTCTTTTCTTTTAAGCAAATTAGGTTTAAGTCCAATTTGACA
This sequence comes from Geosciurus inauris, assembly GCA_004024805.1. Taxonomy (NCBI): domain Eukaryota; kingdom Metazoa; phylum Chordata; class Mammalia; order Rodentia; family Sciuridae; genus Geosciurus; species Geosciurus inauris. The sequence continues at coordinate 27,072 of PVHX01015775.1, forward strand.
CATCCATCCTTTAAAACCGAGGTGCCCCTCAGGTCTGACTTGAGTGACCCTGAGCTTCCATGGGGTCATTCCATAAGCAAAGGCGAGTCTGGCGGGAAGGATGGAAACCTCTAGAACCCGCGTGCAGGCCAAGGGTTTCAGCCTGGCTTCTGTGATCCCTCAAGCTCCCAGGGGCTGTGGAGTGCTGCCCCCTCCACTCTTGGGTTGGTTTGAGGCTAGTGCTGGTGGGAATCCACGGGGCCGGCGTTCCCCGCTCCCAGGCCTGAGCCCTGCTGAGGCAGACCCGATGCCCCTCCCTGAGCAGGAGGCTGGGGAGGGAATCTGAGGAGGAGGGCCAGACTACAGGGCTCCAGAGCCTCAGTGCCCAGTCCTCTAGCAGCCGGGCAGCCCCTGGACTCCCACAAGGAAGCAGCTGTGTCCCCCATGCCAAGCCCGCCAGTGTCTCCAAGATCCAGCATGTGGGGGCTCACATGTATTCCTAGCCCCAGGGCCATCACCATGGACCCCGCGAGGGGCCCGTAACTGGCCACACTCTGTTATCTTGCCCCATGGTGATGTGGGTGGCTTTGGGGCAGGCCGATGGGAAGGACATGAGGTCGTCACATTCTCTTTTCTAAACCTCAATGAATACTCGCCGTTTTAGCCTCCGAAGTGCATGGTGTGGGGCACCCAATCCATGTGCAGCGCTAATGGCCACCAGCATCCTGTTCCAGAGCACTCTGTGCCCCCACGAATGTGCCTGCCCATGCGGCCAGCCGCTGGCTTCACTGCCGCGGGGCCAGACGCCCTGTGCGCTGGCGTGCCCTGCGCAGAGCCGGGGCCCTGGAGCTTGCTTCTGGCTTCCCCGAGCTTGTTCCTGAGCTTTGCCCTGGCCGCCTGGGTCGGGGCTCTACCCTCTGTCTGGGCGGCATTCCCAGGTGGACAGACCACACTTGGGGCTCACTCCCATCGGCTGGTGGGCACACGGAGCCTGCTGCCTTCACACCACGTGCAGGGCCTCTGCACCTGCATGCCGCTCTGTGCCTGTGTGCTGGGCACAGAGTGGAGCTGGGGGCCTGCGCAGCCTCCGCTTTCCGGTGAGTCCTCTCTCCTCACCAGCATGACTGCCTGGCTCACATGTCCCTGGCATGGGCCCCACACATCCATTCCTGCGCGGTTGGTACTCAGCACAGTTGGTACTCAGCACTCAGCCGCACAGCAGCTGGTGGCGTCTGTGTCCTAACCGTCCTTTGACAGGAGTCCCACCATGTGACGGTCTTCTTCGCCATGTTGAATTCTGAGGTGGATCAAGGAAGCCACTTCTTTATAATTATATGCATCCTGAGCTTGAGAGGTTTTTCATTTATGAAATAAATGACTGCGATTTTAAAATTAAAACATTACAGGCGTTATTTCTGTGATGAGCAGGTGAGGTCCTCCAAATGAATCGTTCCTCTTGGGGCACTTCTAGATGTCCCCACGGGGCCGACGAACTTGGGGCAGAAGTTACCGGGGCTGGCCCAGGGCAGGACCCGACAGCAGGGCCTTGGCTCAGCACTTCGAAGGGAGAACCCAGCCGTGAGCTCCTCGGCTCCCCAGGTCAGTGGGCTTTTCTGTTCTCATCTCCAGAGAGCAAAGATCAACCTCGTGATAATGTTTTCCGGGTTGTGGCTGCAGCCACTTCCCTGTGCCCAGGGTCTGGATGTCCCATCTCTGATGACAAGTGGTCACTCTTGGGTCCAAGAGCAGCCGGGATGGTTTGAGGCTATGAGGGGAATTTCCTTATTCTGAACTTGTCCCTGATGCAGCTCAGAGAGCAGAGAGAGGCCGCCACGACGGGCCTTCAATGGACATTTACCAACCATGGACGGTGGGTCTCGCGGGGCCTGAGGAAAGACAGCCGTGGCTGAGGGTGGCTGTCCCACCAGCAAGCTGGTCATCTTTGTTGTGGAGGCCGAGACAGGCCTTTTGTTTAGTGCAGGCTGAGCTAGACCAGGGTGTGGACAGGGAGCTCAGCTCCACGTTGCTGGGGGCCCCGCCAACATCTGCCCCCCCGCGCGCCCCTCAGGGGCTCAGCCTGACAAGTCTGCAGGGGCTGGCTGCCTTTGGAGACTGGCCTGTGAGCAGTGCCCAGACAGTCTGTGGGTCAGAGAGAAGGCCGAGGTCAGAAAGCCCAGGGCACACATCTTTCTGATTGGCCTCTGCTCTTTGAAAAACCCTGTTCGCGGGATGCAGGCCCTTAGAAGCCTGCCTGTCGCAGCCCCTGGTCTTGACTGACCTTTGCGCCAGAGTAGAGCAAGGCCACCTGGGCAGGCAAGCTTGTCACACAGGGGCACCAGGAAACCTCAGGGAGAAGGTCATATCCTGATCCTGACTGAGGTGTTTGACAGGTGTCTGGGTTTGCCCAAACTGGTCCACTCTCAGAGTAAGTGTGGCTGGGTGTGTGCCCTGCACCTCCGCCAAGCTCGCTGGTAAGTGGCTATTTGCTGAGAGCCATTCTTCAAAGCAGCCCGTGCCTCTCCGCGCAGTCCCGCTCGCATACTGTTCTTCCCAAGGGCCAGAACCTCCTTCTCTGGCCACCAGGTCCCCTCCTGGCACACAGCTCTGTACCTCCCCAGCTCTGGGCCCCCGTTCAAGGTCAGCCTCATACTCTGGGTGGGCAGGTCCGGCTGCAAACGAGGTCCCTGGCGTCAGGAACCCAGCCCTGCTCCCCCTGCACCACTCACAACTTACTGACTCAAGCGGAAACCAGCCTCCACCACCCCTGCACAGGCTGCCAGGCGACTCCGCGAGGCTGGCCCACGGAGGCCTCCCAGGCTTCCTGTGCTGAGTGGCCACCACAGACCCCTGGTGGCAGCCAGCATACCATCTGGCTCGATGACGGTTACTCACACCACCTATTTCTTGGCAAATGACACAAGGCCAGGTTCGTTCTGTTTCCAAATCTGTCCTTGCACAGTTTTCATCTGGTTCTCGTTACGTACACATTCTGTTTGTTGCATATAATTTGCTAAGTCATTAAAGTACATCTTGACGAAAAGCAGCCTTTAAATTTGGGTGTGGACGGTTGGATGGCGGAGATGGCATCATCTACCCATTTCCTCTGAGTCCTTCTCTGACTTGCGAAGCTGAAAAGGAGGCTGGGAGGGGCATCTGGCTAGGCTTCCCACTGGACGTGATTCGCGGTCACTGGCGAAGCCAACCGAAGTGGGAACAAGGGCCAGGGCCTCCTCAGCCCTGAGGCGAAAGGTGCAGTCCTGCCCCAGTTGCCCCGCCATTGCCACTGAGGGTCTTGCCGCCCCGACAAACCTTCCCTTCCTCCTCTCAGCTGGGCGATGTGCCTTGGGGAGTGCGTCTTCCTGAGCCGGAAGCCTCTGCACACAGATGTGCAAGAGACGCCATGCACCCCCGCCACGCTCCCGAGCCTGGAACAGACGTCTCCTGTGGAGCCTGTTAGACCCTGAGGCTTAAACCTGTCTTCTCTAGAACTGGCCATGGGCACGCCTGTGAGGGACCAACCTGTGACCTTGCCAGAACGCTGGTTATTTACCAGAGTCTGTGCTTACCACGTGAAGTCCCCCCTCAGCAGCCACTGTCCCCATTCAGCAACAGTCGTCACCAGCAGTATACCTAACATTCCCGTGTACTCGTTCAGAAATCAGCTCCAAGTGCCGCCCCTACGAGCCACACGGAGACGGAGATGGACGCCTCGTGACCAGCGGCTTCCATTCCAAGCAGAGGCGGCCGAGTTCCCTAGAGCGTTCTTGTCAGGACGGCCTCCATCCCACAAGACCAACTGAGCATGTCCTGTGAATGTCCCTGGGAAGGAAGTGCTTTGGCGTGTTTGAAGACTGTGGGGCTACGGGTGGCAGCCATGCTTCTGTGGGCCAGTCCTCCTCTTGCCATGGCACCAGCCACCTGCCACCTCACAGGGGGCTCACAGGCCTCGTCCCTCTCCACGAGGGGTGGGTGCCATGAGATGTCGTTTCTCTTCCCCTGAGACCAGCCTACCCAGCCCCAGCGCTGAGCAGCCTCCAGCCTGAAGCCCACCGCTCAGCCAGAGCCACCCACCACAAAGCTCAGCCTGCTGGTTACACAGTGTGGCGGCCCCGGCCCCAAGGGCCTCCCAGAAAACAGCCAGACCAAGTCTGGGACGTGGAAACAGGCTGAACCCAGATCTGGGGGCAGCCTGCTCCCCTGGGATGGCGGGCTGCAGTTTTCCGGTTCGTACTCTCGTGGTGCTGCATAAACCTCCGTTGCTTGTGTTACCTGCTCCGTGTCTCCTGACTGAAAGCTGGGGTGCTCCTGCCCTCGCGTCTAGAGGAAGCATTCTGCTTTGTGTTTCACAAGCCTCCTATACACTGCACGATGCCCCCATGTTTTGGCTGAGATCTTTCCTTTGAGAACATGAGACTGAGGAACCCTGCCACCCACCAACATCGTACAATAAGCTCAACATCTGGGCTTCCTCACGGAACGTTTCTAGCAATGGCTTCTTTTCCTGTGTACGAACAACATTTTTCATTTCTTTTCATGTTTTATAATTTTTATTGAAAATTGGACATTTTGAATATTTTAATGTTGGAACCCTGGAAATTAGGTCCTCCCTTCTCCCCAGGGCCTGCTGCTATTTCTGCTTGCTGTAGATGTTACTGCTTGTTTGTTTAGTGACTTTCTGGAACTAAAACTGTGGAGTCTACATTGTTTGTCATGTGCGGCCACCACAGTCTCTGTTTGGTGAGCTTCATCCTCAGATAATCATTGGACAGAGATGTTTGCTGAGTCCTGGAGCCAACAGGTGTCCCCACGTCTGTGTGTGTGCGGGGCGTGCCCTCGACCCTCCACCATGCCGTCCACAGCTCCGCCTCAGCCCTCGCCTCCTGCTTATGTGGAGCCTCAAGATCAGCAGGAGGTGGGACGTCAGGGCTTCCCCAGGGCTTTCCTGGCACGAGTACTGCCCTAGGCGTGCCAGCCTTGTGTTGGGATGACTGGTCTGCTCGTCAGGGTTCTGCTTGCCGGCCTCGCTGCAGGCCCGATCGCCTGCAGGCATCACGAATGCTACCTTGATGGTGGTTGCCCATTTTTGTATTCTCTTAAGGGTGGCGTGGTAACGAGAGGAAGTCTAGCTACAGTTCTACCCGCTGGGCACTGAGCCCTGCATTTAGGGAACAGGGACGAGAGATGCAGGGGCAGCCACAGCCTGCCTTGAGCCCTGTTGTGAAGCGCAGTTAAGTTTTGGTAGTTCAGCGCTTTTCTGTCTTGCTTCCAAGCTGTCAGTCAGGATCAGGGAGAGCTGGGTCATTCCCCACCACAGGGGCCAGACCTAAAGAGCATCCTCCCAGCAACCCGTGCAGGACTCTCCTCAGGCTGGTGGGCAGGTCCTAAGAGAGCACGGGTACTGCCCTCTGGTCCTCTGGCTGCCCCTGGTTTACCATTACACCGTGCTGCCTAGCCCCAGCCACACACCTGGGAGGACCCCTGCCGTCCCTGGGGTGCTCTCTCTGCAGTCCTCTCTTCTGCTTGGCAGTTTGTGTCCTGCAAACTAGGCCACTCATCTCCCCAAGTGCTCAGCTGGGGTCCACCCTGCCTCAGTCCCCTGCCCTGCCACTGCTGTGATGGACAGCTGGGGTCTCCTCATCTGGTCTCTCAGCAATCAGTGTCCTCAGTGGGTATTTGGTCTTGAGAACTGGCTTCTTGTCCATGTCAGATGGGGAGGGAGCACAGGACACCCACAGCCCACTCATGAGGGACAGTAGCACGGCGTCTTTGAGGTGGCTCCATCAGGTCAGTGCAGGCCTGAGGGTTGTGCTGTCTCAGAGTTGGGACCTGAGGGAGGTGTTTGTGGGATGCAGACACCATGACCACCCCTGGCTTGGTGTCCAGCTCCAGGGGCCCTAGGGTTAGTGGATTTGGGAAAGTGAACATGGCCCCATGAGGGCAGAGCCCTAGGCCACACCAGGCCCAGGTGACATGAAGGGGCAAAGCCCTGTGGATCCCAGAGGGGAGCGGAGCTCAGCACTGAACTGCCCCATGCTCTGTCCCCTACACCTCTCCATCGAGTCCTCTCCATGTTGCTGGACAGGATGCGGCTGACCCCGATCCACATCTGCTGTTTAAACATCTGTTTAATAAAAGCATGAAGGGAAAACGCAGGCCCGTCCTCAAAAATGCCCAGGACCGAACGCCTGACTCTGCTCCTCTCAGGCCCTCCGTGGGCCTGGCGCCCTCCCAGCTCCCTGGCCGGCTCTGCAGGCAGAGATCGCCGTCCCTATTTTTTTTATGTTATGTAGGAGAACAGAAATGTAGCACATGATTTAGAGATTAGAACTTCACAGTTTCGTTTCATGTAATCGCACATTTTCATTCAGCAAAACTATTGCACCGATTGTTTTTAACCCAGCTCCTTTCTGACCACTTGCAGTGTCCTAGGAGCAATAAGAGCCTGTGGGAAGAAGGTTGTCCAAGAGCCCGAGGTTCCTGGGAGGCCAAGCGTGGGCCTGTCTGTCCAGCAGTGCCTGGGCAGGGACTGGGGGGCTTGTGGGTAGACTGGGTACTGGTACCCGTGCAGTCCAGAGGAGCTTTCAGTGCCACCCAAATCCACCCTGAGACCAGAGATGAAAGTGGCTGGCTGACGTGCCCGACTGCGTCCCAGACAGGGTCATCAGCAGCCCTGGACCCGGGCCGTGGACAGTGGTCAGCAGACACCCTTCACTGTGCGTGTGGGCTCCCTATTCACAGCCCACAACTCTCGCTGCCCTGTCTCCCAAGGCCACTGTGCCACCCTGACCATGCTGAGTCTGAAGCTCCATGCCACCCCTTCACCTCCCTGAGCAGGGTCAATCTCTGAGGGTCCCCCTTGCTGAGCAGAGACCAGGCCACCCCTCACAGCCCAGTGTGGCCCTCTGCCCACAGCTGGTGCAGGCCTTGCCTGCTCCGCTGGGCCCTGGCACCCCGCCTGCCCAGGCTCCCGGACCCCCATGGGAATGGCGGAGCAGCAGAGCCACAGGCGGCCCAGCACCCAGGGGCAGGGGCGCGAGCTCAGGCAGTGCTATGTGGCTCAGGCGGAGGTCCTCAGACTGGGGACCCAGGCCCGGGAGGGGAGGGCCTCAGGGACGTGCAGGCAGAGGACTAGCCTTGGGTGAGGATCCTGGGGAGTGGTGGCCCCTGGGGGTCAGAGCTCCTCCAGCCCCGTCCCACCCCAGGTGCCCGAGTCGCCGCCCTGCCTGCTTGGCCCTACTGCCCTCCAGCTGCTCACTGGCTGGTCAGGGGGTCTCCTGAGAGGGGGCTGGCCGCGTCAGGGGGAGGAGTGTTAGTGGGGCCAGATGTGCAGGTGGACGCTGTCTGGCCACTGAGGAAATAGTGCCAGTGGTGTGGGCGAGGCTGGGACTCGCGCACGGCGGACTCAGGCGGCCTAGCTCCTGTGAGGGCGTCCGCGGCTCGGCTCCTTTCCAAAGCCACAGGAAGACTCTGCTTAGGGCTCTGTCCTTGTGCGGGTCGTCTGCAGGCAGGCAGTGGGGGCTGGGTGCCGCCATGCCCTCCCCACCAGATTCACCCTGGGGCGCATGCAGGCAGCCAGAGAAGGGCCCTGAGGGAGGGTTGGGCCCGGGCTTCTGCAGAGGCTCCCGGGCACGGTGGGGCTGCTCCAGGCCTCAGAGCAGCTGCCCTGAAGCCCTGTGTCCTGGGTCCTGGGAGGTTGTAGCCGGGGATCCTGAAGGAGGAGGTGGCTCTGACGACAGGGACAGCTCGGGCCGCCTGGCCCTGGGCCCACCCCAGGCTGTCCGGGCCTCCGCCCAGCTTGGGCCTCAGGGTCTGCCGCTCCTCCTGGCTCTGGATTCCCACGGGTCTCTCCTCCGCTCCCTCAGCAGTCCAGCCTGTCGGAAGCCCGTGCGTCCCCCTTCCCAGCCCAGCACTAGTCTGGGAGGCGCCCGCTCCTGGAGTGCGCCCTGCCTGGCCAGCCTCGCTGGTTCTGTGGGTCAGGATGGGCGGCACTGTGCAGAACCCCCACGTGACCAACCGTCCCTGGGCTCTGCTGCGATGCCCTCCATGTCCCTGGAGCACTTTTCTGGGAGTGCCGCTCTCTGAGAGGTCACAGAAATGTGGGTGTGCTGATTGCGGGTGACGCCGCGGCTCCCGGAGCACCTTGCAGGGCCCGGCTGCCCAGTGAGCTCGGCCAGTGCGCCGGCTGCTTCACACCAGCTTGTTAGGCACAGGCTTTACGAGGCTGTTCGGCTCCCAGAACACCCGTGGCCGCTGAGCCCCGCGGAGAGTCCAGCCATGTCAGGACTTGGTCTTGCTTTCCACGCGTGAACACTGTTCTCCTCACGGACGTCTGGAGAATTCTTATTCTGCGAGGAATCTCTAAACGTTACAGTGAAATTCCTCCTGTGGGGAGTGCCTTTCTGAGATCCATTTAGCAGAGATAAGGAGACCCACGCTCTGTCCACTCCATGGGGCACTTACCTGGAGCCAGTGGAGTGTGGTGCTCTGGGCCGCCACAGGGATGGCCCTTTCAGGAGGCTGGGCATGGATGCTCCCACAGAGAAGGAAGGACTCCTCGCGCCTCCCACCATGACTGAGGGCTCCCTGTTTCTCCCACGGTGGCTGAGTGCCCCCTGACTCTCCCTGCCTTTCTCAGGAGTTGCTTCATGTACTGGTCTATTACTGGGGGAGCAAACGCTTGCAGGGTGTCTCTTGCCATGGTGGGCCTGCCGTTGGTGCAAGACGGCTTCGTCTCCAGGAGCCCGGCTGTGCTGTAAAGCTTGCTTCCGGGAGAGAGCTTGCAGCCGGAGCAGGAGCTCACCTGCTGGCCTGTCTCTTACTAGGTGGCTGGTCCACTTGGTCTGCAGCTGTCCCTCATCAGCAGGCCCCGGTTCTGTGCTTGGCCGTCTTCTGCCTTGAGGCTGTTTTCGCCTGCTTCCTGCAGGATGATCTTTTTTGGTACCAGGGATTGAACTCAGGGTCTCTCGACCACTGAGCCACCTCCCCAGCCCTATTTTGTGTTTTATGTAGAGACAGGGTCTCACTGAGTTGCTCAGCGCCTCGCCGTTGCTGAGGCTGGCTTTGAACTCACAATCCTCCTGTCTCAGCCTCCCACAGTGCCGGGATTACAGGCCTGTGCCACCGTGCCCGGCTCTGCAGGGTAATATTCATGTTAGCTGACTTTTTGGAGTGAAGGATTCAGACTCCTTCCTTACCTCCTTGGCACGATTCTAGGTCTCTTCCTCAGGGGTTGCCACGGGGACCACATTTGGCCTCCTGGAGTTGCAGCACTGAGACCTGCGACCTGCGTTCCCTCCGACTTCTGCTCACCCAGCTAGGCTCCGTCTCTCTGCCCCCCTGCAGTGTTGAGGTCACGATCACCTGTGTCCGAGGACATGCACTGATGGTCTGTAATCGCTCCATCCCTCACATCACGTGGAGAGCACACAGGAGGTGCCGGCAGCCTGGGGGGTGCTGCCTCATGGGCTGACGTCGCCCTGCCGGCTCTTCCTCCTCCCGTGCCCCACGTTCCCACCCGGCACCCTCGGGTCCCTGGAGCGTGTCCCTCAGGCAGGCGCAGTGGTAGCAACTCCCTGTTTGGACGGCTTCCTTCGCTTTGAAGGGCAGTTCTGCCCATATAGGACACCGAGAGCCCAGACGGGTTGTCCCCAGCTCTTGGCACCCATGTGATCAGCAGCAGCCGGTGGTCAGAGTGCAAGTCCCAGGCATGTGGGTGTCAGAGTCCCCCAGCCCACACCAGTTCTGCAAGCCATGTGATGTCACCTGGGACAGCGGCAGCCCCAGGGGTGGCTGCTGCCCTTTCGGCACTCAGCAAACAAATTGCCACAACTTACCACCCAAGCCTCCGCGGACTCTGGAGCTCTAAACCGTGACCACAGTAGGATCGTGCCTCATAGCTCTTGCTCGAGTGGTGGATGAATGCCTGCTGCTTCCTGCCCTTCACGTCTAGAACCCTCTGCTCTGGGCAGTGCAGGCTGGCAGGTCCACCCCTGCCCAGCACACAGCAGGTGTGACAGATGGAGGAGACCTGGCCTCAGTCAGACCCGTCCAGCCAGGCTGGGCAACTGAGGAAGCTCGGAGGCCAGCCCAGGCGTAAAACTCGTCCTCCGTCCCTTCAGGGCCCCTGGGTGTGATGATGAATCGGCAAACGGCAGACGAGCAGGAGAGCCGCACACAGGTCTTACGCGGCACAGGAGCCCGAGAAGCAGATGGAGTCGGCCGCTGAGGTCTGGACTGCAGAGGGTGGAGGCTGCGGGCCTGAGGCAGGTGAGGGCTGCTTGGACCCTGAGTCCTGAGTCGGCTACTGGGAGGCGCAGGCAGCCAGGGCCCTCCAAGTCCGTGTTGCTGTCTTGGTCTCTGTCTGGCTCCCGAGGATCCCGCGTAGCTTTTCCTTCTTGTGCACCAAGAGGGTCTTTTTCATGGGAACAACCGGCTTGGCGGTCAGGTTGTGTTCACGCCTCCGCTGTGTCTGAGCTCCTTCACCAGGAATGGTCAGCACTCGGAGCAGCCAACCTCAGCGCTTCATGGAGAACCTCCTCCCAGGGCCGACTTGTCATGGATGGAGAATGGACCCTGGTGTGCAGGGTGTCCCTGGTGTGAGCGCTGGAGGTGCTTGTGGTTGTGTTTAAGCTGCCGGTGCCCCTGCCTGAGCTCTGCCGAACCTGCAGAGGCCTCAGCTGGGCGGCTGGGAGCACCTGGGCAGAAAACAGGCCCTGGGTCAAGGGACAGAAATACATGGGTGGCTTCCGTCTGGGGCGCTCCTGGAGATGCCGGCCCCGGAAGATGGGTCAGGGACGGGGGCAGCACCTGGTTCCCGCTCTGAGGTTGGTGCTGTCTCCTTGGCAAGCTCAGCCCTCCTACCTCAGCCCCTTCTCCAACTGCAGCCCCGCCGACCAGCAGCTCCTCGCCCAGCACCCCAGGGTGCCCCCATCCCTTGGGGTGAAGCTGTCTCCAGTCTGAAGGAGCCGGCGCCACCCATGGGCCCATCGGCACGGCCTGTCTGCAGGTCTGCACGCTGCCCAGCCCCTCTCACTGCCCCCTCGTCGGGGGCTCCCCCTCTGCTCAGCGAGCTCCCTCTCAGCCTCTGCCAAAACCTTGACATCCATGGAAGGGCCTCCAAACCAGCCACCTGGGTCTTCAGCAGTGACTGGGGCCGAGAGCGTTATTCCAGTCAGAATCTGCAGGAAGGTCCACAGCCCAGACCTGGGCTCCTGCTGCCCCTGGGGTGACCACCACACCGTGGCCTTGAGAACATACAGGCAGACGGTGCCAGGGTGTCACTCACAGAAGCTGGGTGGGCAGTGGAATAAGGACAGAGTCCCCCCAGCAGACGTCCCGTCTCCCTTCTACCTCTGTGCAGGAGAGCTGAGGTCTCGGACTTCTGTTCCTATTACGGACAAACATACCGTTATGGTTTGGATTTGAGCTCACACGTAAGACGACGCAAGAGCATTCAGAGGAGAAACGATCGGGTTGTGAGAGCCTCAACCCAACCAGGGGTTTAGTCCATGGTGGGGCTATCTGAGGGGGGACTGGAGGAGGTGGGCATCGGGGGTGGCCTGGGAGTGTGAACTTGTATTTCTACCGCCTGATCACGTGTGAGCTGCTTCCCACACGTGATCTGCCACCATGTCCTGCCTCCCCTCGAGCCCCCAGGGATGGAGCCTGCTGTCTGTGGACTGAGACCTCTGAAGCTTGAGTCCCAGATAAACTTCTCCCCCATAGTTGTTCCGGTCAGATCTCTCAGTCATAGCAGGAAGTCGACAACACGTGCTGCCCAACAGGACGCTCCAAGCCCAAGCGGGCAGCAGGAAGTCGAGGCCAAGCTGCACCCTTCCTCCACCAGGACACACTTCCCAGAAGACAGTGATGCTCCTGCTGCAGCTGGCCCCCATGCTGGCAGGGAAGTGCGGCCAGCTGCGTGACACCACCGACCACGAGGGGCATCCACAGGATCCCGAGGACGGCAGGGAGGCCGTGCCTTCCCAGGTATGGGACTCAGTGCTACCAGTGCCAGTCCCAGGAGATGACTGCAGGAGGGCAGGTCCCCAGGGGCTGTGGTCACCCAGCCCCAAATCCTCCTGAGAGGCTGCGGCCCCCAGCTTGGCCCCTCCAGAGGCTCCCAGATTGTGAGCCCTGGGCTTGTCTTCAGGGGCCCCAGCTATGGAGCCACAAAGGGAAGACAGACAGGACCTGGTCCCCAGGCAGGTCTCTGGGCCCTGGGGGACCTGCGTGTCCTGAGTCCTAGCTCTGCATCCTCTGCCTTCCTGGTGTGTTTGTGGTGCTGTCTCCCAACCACGCAGGGAGCCTATGCCATGTTGCCTTTGGGAAAGTTGGGTCCTTGGTCAGAGCCCAGCTGTCATTGCCTCAGGGCACAGGCTGGCCTGGAGCTGTGCTGGGGTCACATTCTACCAAACCTATGGAACAAAGTGGATCCTGATCTGTGGGTCCTAAGGCCACCAGCACACTGGGAGGATGCACTTCAGAGTGGCTGCCTCAGGCTATGGCCACAGAAGGGGACAGCTGCAGGATGGGCTGGTTCAAGGTGGGGAAATAGGAAGAATGAGAAGGGTTGTCCTCAGAGAGTAGGCTCAGGTCAATGGCGTCCCAGGACACGGTGATCCAAGGGTCATTCCTTGCCCCACTGTAGAGATGCTGCTAGTCTGGAGGTTGTTGCAACCCCCGGGGAGAATGGACTGAGCACAAGCTGTTGAGCACCTTACACTGTGCCACTGTGCCGAGCACCAGCTCCACCTATGCCCACCTGAAGCCCTGGACCCCACACAGGGGCTGGGGCAAGGGCAGGTTGCCACGTGGAGCCCACGCCTGTGCTTCCCAGCTGTCCTCAGGCTTGGTGACCCTCCATGGCCCCAATTCCTTGGCTGTGAAGTGCAGGAGTGTCTGCGGATTGAACAAGGAGAAACCACGTGCGCCCTTAATGCAGTCACAGCCCAGGAGGAGGGCGCCCGCCCTCTCAGCCTGTCCTGCCTGCGTCTGCACCTGGTTTTCAGTCTCTGCAGCACCAGGTCTGGCACACAATTCAAGATGAATCAGTGCAGGAGGGAGGGGCGGGGTGGGCGTAGAACCGGGCGATGCTGCTGCAGGCCTTAGCATAACGCACCCCAGCACCTGGACACGGTCACACTCAGTTGACAGAGAGGTCAGCCTTTCTGCTGCACCAGGAGAAGTCCCAGGGCTGCAGCTGGCATTGGAATCGCCTGGGGACATCCTCCAGCACCTGGCAGGGGCCTGGGTCCCGAGGCAGCATCCTCCTTCTCCCAGTGTCAACTCACACACCAAGTCGTCCAAAGTGTGCACGGACTGGTTCTTGCCTGTGCTCAGAAACTTAATAAAAGAACACTCCTCTCCATGCAATAATAAATCATTCAACTACATCATCTTCATGTCAGAAAATTGTATTTTGGGAAAGACTGAGCTCAAGATTGCCAAGGACCTGGAAATGGGCCAGTCTCTGGCTGCCGCCTCTGTGGCCTGAGGAGTGACCCATGCAGAGGCCTGCAGAAACAGCCGAGCGGCCAGAGCAGAGCACCTTGTCAACAGGAGTCAAGGGCATGGAGAGGACGGAGGGTGCCCACTGCCAGGCCGCTGAGCTGACTGGAGGCTCCGCTATAGTCACACAGCTTTATTTCAGCTGTTTCTCTACAAAGGAAACTGACATAATGCTGTAACAAGAATGAACAAATGCTCTTCCAACCTTCTGCATCTGAAAATGCCATGCGGGCCACATGGGGCAGCTGGGAGCCGCTCATGAGCGAGTCCCCTGGCTGCTGGCCAGTGCAGGCCCATCCCGAGCAGACACACTCAGGGGAGTCAGACAAACACGTGTGAAGACAGGAAGCCAGAGAGCCCAGGGCCAGCTTGCTCTTTATGACAGCCGCTCCCTAGAACCAGCCAGGGTCCCCCAGGGGCAGCATCATGACCTGGCCCACACCTCCTCAACACTGCTGGGGACAGGCTCCCAGCACAGGAGCCCTTGGGGGACACATGCCCCAGAGCAGAGGTTGCCACTACCCTGAGGCCAGCTCTCTGGAGGGACAGTGCAAACCAGATGATTTCCCTACACTAGCCACATAGTATTGGCAGAGCCTCCAGGCACCCAGACCCTCTGAGGAGGGACCGAGTGGGGAGGGCCAGAGAGGAGGACAGAGAGCCCCATCTCAGCCACTGGACAGTTGGAAAGGCCACAGACATGCTGGGTGGCAGCTGGCGGGGCCTGCCCAGCCAGTGGCCCAGGCCGCATCCTGGGTCCCGCCTGTCTTCCCCAAGGCATTTCTGGAACCGTGGGTCTGGATAGTGCTGGTCAGTCAGTGACCGCTGTGGGAAAAAGCTGGGTTGGCCTGTTGTGAGGGGTGTCTTCCTGGGTGCAGAGTCCTGGGCTGACTCGGCTGTCTATCGCCTGCTCTAGGTCCCCGGAGAAGGCCTGCTGTCCTTGTAGCCATGTCCCAAGCACCGTGCGCTTGGCCTGGCTGTTCTCGTGGCCATGTTCGAGCACCGGGCGCTTGGGCTGGCCATCCCCGTGGCTACGTCCCAAGCACCGTGCGCTTGGCCTGGCTGCTCCTCGGCTCTTTCCGTTGCTACTTCTGTGCAGTTGGACCCCAGGTCCCTGGGGCACTGTGGCCGGGTTCCTAGAGCTTCTTAGATCTGGTAGTTCTGTTCAGATGTGGAAGACTGTCCATCATGGCTCCCTAAGTGGCTTTTCTGTGGATGCCCCTCCTCTGCGGACTGACTAGCCTCAGCTGCCTCAGGTTACTGGGAGCTGCCCCTGCGTTGGCAGAGCTCCTGGCCTTAACGGCCTTTCCCCGGCTGGCTGCTGCTGTGGGGAGCCTCCCTGTCCACGAGTCGGCTGGTCTTCCCTTCTGCCCTGCTCCGCCTGCTCGGGGCCGTCCAGCCTGCTCGGCTCAGACGCAGGGTTCTTCTCACCCAGAAGTTCGGCCCTGGTCCTGGTGTCTCAGCGCCCTCAGCCGCCAACTACAGCCATGCCTCCCTGTTCCTGCCGCCCTGTTCTTGGTCCGTCCTGGCTGCTCTCCGTGCTGACCGCTCCCCAGGGTAGGCACCTTCCCCACTACTCTGCATTTGATGACCTGATGGGACGCAGACGCTGTGGGTTCACCTGCCAGGTGTGTCCGTATTCCTACACATACTCGTGACCCTGTCCTGGGACTCTTTAACTACCTGATCCCCTTGGGTCTGTGTTTTAGATTTGCTGGGGGTCCCGGAGCTGTTTTATTTTCTGTTTGTTTGCTCATTATTCTTCACTCCAGGGACAAGTCCTTCCATGAACTCTATCCAGTGCCCACACCGACATCTTCTGGACCTGGTTTAAATGTGTGACCCAGGAAACTAGCAGCTCCCACCCCAGGGATTCTCCCTGCCTCCACTTCCTGCACAGGGCACCAGGTCCAGGGAGACTCAAGGGGCCCCTGTGGCTGTGCCCACTGCTCCTTCCTACCCACCCCACCTGAGCCCAGGGCCCAGCAGGCCCTGCCTCTGTCCCTTCCTGCAGCGGAACCCCCCAGATCGGGGTTGGTTTCCCACCGCTGGGCCCCCAACTTCTGCTGTCTAACATCAGTGTCTAGAAAGCTCTGCCCACTTTGCATGTGTTTCCAGACCAGGGATAATCTGGTACCTGTTGCTTCGTCTTGCTCAGCAGAAGTGGGAGAGTGTCCGATGACCCTGTGTGTGGACTGTGCCCTGCCTTGGATTGCCGGCCATCTCCTGGCGGTGTGGTCTCTGTCCCTCATGGCAAGGCCTTCCCAGATGTCTGGTGGTTCCTGCTGTCCACATGTGCCTGCAAGCTGTGTGCTGGAGCACCCGGAGCTGGGAACTGGGCGGTTTGGGCCACTGTTCAGCTGCACACAGTGGGGACCCTCAGGCCAGGCCCTTTGTTCTCCTGCTGGGTGCAAACCTGCTGCAGTGGCTGGGTAGGAAGGACCTGCAGGCCCTTCTGCTCCCTTCCCAAGCTTGCTCTTCCCTTGGGGCCTGAACTCCTAGATGCAGGAGCTCCGGTACTGAGCCTCAGTCTGGGCAGCAGCCTGCTCCTGGGCACCTTCTCTGTAGGTGGGTCCTGGCAGGTGTGGACAGCTTAGTCAGCCATGCCTGCTTTCCCGCTACCTGGGTCTCCCTGTTCTCCAGGGTGCCTGCACTTCTTTTTTCTTTTTTTCCCCTAACTTCTCTCAGCTCTATCAGATGAGCTCCAGATGCAGCCAGAGGTGGACAGATGGTACCGCTGGCTAATGACCAACCCTGCCGTTTCCCACCAGCAGCTCGCCCCACATATGCCTTGCTGGGGCAGCTTCCGTAAGAGCTCACAGACCAGCAAAATAATCCTGTGACTACTGTGCTAAGGAAGAAGTGGATTAATGATTTTGAGCTCTTTATGTGTTATTTCCTCAAAAAAATCTGGACGAGCCCAAGAGGCGTCCCACACATGAGTGCCGCCAGTGTGGGCCTCTGAAGTGTGATGGGCACCGGCCCCAGGACCCTGAGGCGCAGGGCTCTCCACACCGTCAAAAGCAGGGGCCCAGGGGCCCTGCTGAAGTGCAGATCAGGCACCTCCAGAGATGCTGGCTCTGCCCTGTGGGGCGCTGCTGCCGGCCCAGGCCCCGCTCAGCACCACCTTAGTGAGGCTGTGCCAAGGAGCGCTTGGTCCCGCAGCACACAGGGTGGAGCTGACCTTCCGGCACTGGCTGCAGAGGATCTAACCCACCCTGGGCGTCCCGACAGCAACAGCCTCCCAGACCATGTCAGGAAAGAAGGTGCAGGGCTTGAGGTGGTCTGTGGTGGCAGCTCCCACCAGATTGAAGGTACAGCCCTGTTAGTGGTTGTAGGCTGATCCCACAGGGTGACCCCACAGGATTCTCTGTTTTACTGAGCTCAGCCTACTTGGCCCTGGCCTGTGAGCACTCAGCTCCTGAGGACACAGGCCCCGCAAGGCCCCAGGTGCAGCTGTGCAGAGACCTGTGCAGAGGGCTCACGTCCTGGGCCGGGAAGCAGTGGGCAGGGACCCAGGCAGAAAGACGCAGCAAGCCGTCTGTGTGCTATTCTGTCTGAGGCCAGGCAGGTCACAATGGAGGACCCAAGACAATTCTGCCAACAGGTAGGGACACTTCAGGGCATTTGATCAGAGAGGATGTAGCAGGGATTTGGCTGCACCTGTCAGGGTTCCAGGCTCTTGGGGAGGGTCAGGGGCTGAAGAACCTCTCGAGAAGCCTGTGTTGAGGCCCAGGACCTGGGGACACAGCAGAGCTCCCCTGGAGGGGCTGTACAGGGCCCAGAGCCTGAGGCAAGCCCAGCACAGCAGCAACTGGAGGACCCCAGCTGGGCCCCACTATATTCATGGTGTCTGTCCCCCTGCCCCGCCTGGATGCCCAGGTGGCAGCCACACACGAGTCCTCCTCCAGGCGGTTATTCCAGAACCTCAAGCAAAGCTGACCCAGGCTGCTGATGGGTCAAAACAGCAGTGCTGGGGACAGTGGCATGCAGGCCCCAGGACAGAGCGCTGCCAGCAAATCATCCCACAGGGGGCGCCACACAGCCTACCCTCTGTGCTGCGTGCAGAGACCAGCCCACAGGAAGCAGAGATGGGTGAGTTGTATTTAGGCCAAAAATTGTGTCTAATAACAGAGATGGTAGTCAGGTTTCCCAAAATAAGGACAGTTGAAAGAGATGGGCAGCTGAGCCCTGTCCTCAAAAAGGGAAAAAGCAAAACCCAGCAGGCTTGAGAGAGGAGACCTGCTCCCTGCAGACTCAGGTAAGACACAGCTCCTCCACCTGCCCAGCTCCTGCAGCCTGGAGGTGGTTTTCCTGGGAGCCCTTTTGCTGCCTGAGGGTTGAGTCGGGAGGTCAGGTGCCTGTCACACTCCAGGTTCCGGTGATGGAGGAGATGTTCTGCACCTGACCACGTGCAGAGGGCTCAGCAGCAAGCACGTGGCGTCACCTGGTACAGAACCATTTGTGGGGGGGCTCTGGCCCAAGTCCTTTGGAGAGAACCAGGAGGATGAGCAGAGGTCACTAAATGGCTGTGCCACCCTAACCCTCAGTGTGTCTCAAAGGAAAGGAAGCCAGCCCCAGGGCAGGAGACAGGCCGGGAGAACCCACCCAGCCCCTGGGCAGGAGACAGGCCGGGAGAACCCACCCAGCCCCAGGGCAGGAGACAGGCCGGGAGAACCCACCCAGCCCCAGGGCAGGAGACAGGCCCAGAGGACCCACCCTGCCCCTGTGCAGGAGACAGGCCGGGAGAACCCACCCAGCCCCAGGGCAGGAGACAGGCCCGGAGGACCCACCCTGCCCCTGGGCAGGAGACAGGCCCAGAGGACCCACCCAGCCCCAGGGCAGGAGACAGGCACAGAGGACCCACCCTGC
>PVHX01015776.1:0-35452 GCA_004024805.1 Geosciurus inauris
TTCAATTGAGTTTTTAATACGACTTATTGAGCTTTCCATTTCCTAAATATCCATTTGGTTCTTTTTAAAAATCTCTACCTCTGTTGAGTTTCTCATTCATATCCTGAATTTTTTCCATAATCCATTTATCTTTTAATTTGTATCCTCTTGGAATTCATTGAACTTTTAAAAAATCATTCTTTTGAATTCTTCCAGTATTTTATTCATTTCAGTATCTTTGGAATCAGTCAGTACAGATTTGTCTATTTCCTTTAGGTGTCATGTTGTCTTATTTTTCATTTTTCTTGTGTTTCCATATTGAGATTTGTGTACTTAAATGTAAGGACTTTCTTAATAAGCAACCTTTTCTTGATATCAGTTTATTGTGTAATGTTGAGTTTAATTACATTTAGACTTAGTATAGTTTCCCTGTGGCTTTTTCGGCTATGGTTAGAGGGTTTTGACACGCTATCAGAGCTTGAGGGACCTTCTTTCTCTGTAAAACTGGCAAGAATAGGGTCCCTTTACTAGTTCAAGCAGGCATGATATAAAGAGTAGAATATGTGAGGTGCACCCTCTGTGGCTATTCCTCCAATCTTGTCAGCAATATGTGGTCTGATAGGACATAGGAACAATTTATGCTGAGGTCCCTTGTAGATTCATTGTCCACACCATTGTGTTATTCCTCTCTAGTGTTGCTATGGTAGTGAATTTCCAGGAGCATGAATTTAGACCACCCCCTGCTGTGCCTACTTAGGTCTATGGCTAGGGGCTCTAATCTCCCTATTTTGTTTTTTAAATTGAATATCTGTCAAGGTTCAAGTGGGGCTGTTTGTGACTAGTGTAAGTTGAATTTCTCTGAGTTGGGCTGGAAGCTTAACAGCAGCACCCCCATCCAAACTACTCAAATGGCTGTGCTTGATTCCCAGCATCACATAGAAAGAAGGAAACTATTAAAACAACTATGACAAACAAATAAATAAAGTATAAAGATGATAAAGTATAAAGAAATTAAATCAGCCACACCATCACTAACAACAGAAGACAAACAGGCAAAAAAGTACATGGAAAACAAAAAGGTAAAAAACAAATTAATAAAAAAATGGAAATTAAAACAGGAGAAATAGAACAAAAACTAAACGGAAAATAGGAACTTTTTAAAAATTAAAAAGGCAATAAAGGGGGAAAACAGGAAAAGATAAAAATATGGGAGGACAGGGAGAGAAAAAAAGTATCTTCTTAAGTATTAAGAGAAAAAGAAAACACACAGACATACACAAATACAAAGAACAGCAATAACAAAAAAATCTTAATAAAAATAAAATTTCCTCTCCACCAAGGTACTTTATTGTACAGGCAAAAGTGGATGATCATAACCCATGCCAATTAGAACTCCTATCTGTGCCTTTGCCCTTTGGAGAGAGCAAAGGGTGGGAGTTATTCACCCTCTTCTTTCCTTTGTTGTGCTTGTCTGGCAATCATCAGTAGTTTATGGCCAGAATCATTGGACTACCTCTCAGCTGCCCTGCACATTCAAATGAGATAGGGCAGAACATAGAACTCTGCAAGAAAAGATTTGCTCTGAAATTATTTGAGCTGCAGACTCTAGGAGGAGGGCAGACACCAACTTTGTAGTGTGTCACTAAGTTAGCATGGTATGCACCAGTGCCTTTTTTGCAGGGCTGACACTGGGCACTGCAGTATGTCAAGGACTCTGGCATATTTTGTGCTATATTCTCTTCCTTGTGAGGAGATGCTTTGGAGTTCCAATTATCTGTACTGGTGATGGTTGATGTTTGGCCCTGGGCAATCCATCACCTACTACTCTGGTGTTCTGAGATAGCTGCTCTGCAAAATCACACATAACTGCTGGTTCCACTGGACTCCTATAATTGGCTTCTTAATCTGCTGGTTTTAAAAGGGAAGCATCCTCTATTCCCGTACACATTGAAATCCAGATTTTTACCACATAGAATTCTCAGTGAATTCATGTAAGAGGCTCTCTACCAGGACCAAACTGATTCACAGGGCAGCCACTCACTGAGTCAGATAATAATATTGATGTGGGGACCCAGAGACAGGAAAATGCAGGGACTTTTTACTTCCAGAGCAGTAAGGTCAGACAAGATCTTTTCAAAATGATTCTCCATTACAGCACCATGGAAGTATGCTGGGAAGTAGAAAGAACTTCTCCAGAGCCTGTTTGCTTTGTAAAACCCAAGTCTTGCCTGTATAGAATGTATATCTCCAAGTTTCCTGTGCTAGTGGTACTCACTGGAACTCTCCCTCATACACCTCTACCTCTGGGCTCTTCTTCTGTGATGCCATGCGCTGGGGCACTCCATTTTACCCTGTTTCAATATCTCTGGATTTACCTAAGTCTCTGTGTGTCCACTATTGAACTTCATCATTCTCCCATAGTCATTCATCTCAATATGTAGCTGTTCTCCAGTTATTTTGAGTCTCAAAGAAGCAGGCAAATATTGGGTGCCTCTAATTCACCATTTTTTGAATCTCCCTCTTGATCTAGAGGTATTTTCAAAGGACAAGTTTTTTATTTTCATCCTATTTATTAATGCCTTTGTTCCCTAATTAATTTTTATTTTTATTAATAACTTTTTCCTAGTTTTTTTCTGTTTTCTTCCCCTTCCCACCCTAATAATTTTAAATGAGTACTTAGTTTGTTGCTCTTTTTTTCCTGATAGGTATATGGAAAATTACTCTCTCCAGTCAAAAGTAGGAGCCAGGAGTATCTACATTCTTATCTTCTGACCTTAAATGCCTCCTTTCAGTATTTTCTTTCAAAAACACTAAACTTTTACCTTTGCATGTGTATGTATGTGTGTGTTGTGTGTGTTAAGATAGACAGATAGATAGATCTTAAAATTTGCCACTGTAAACATTTTATGTTTAAATTCAGCTTGTGCAACTGAATTACATTCACAATGTGCAACCGAAATCATTGTCATAGCTGTAAGTTTGTCATATACAACCTTTATCATGTAAGGAAGTTCCCTTGTATTCTTCTGTTATTGAATGTTTTTATATGAAAGGGTGCTGGTTTTCATCCCTTTGCTTTGAATAAATGAAAAATATATAAGGATGTATGATATCCTGTATCTATTTCATAAGATCATAATAAGTACCAATACCATTACTTCCTTCCTCAGTGCTGCCATCATCATTGCACCCACAGCTAGGGGATCTAAGCCCTTGATGGTATAATCCTCATTCTCACACCTTCCCTGTAAGATTTGGTAACCTACCATTGGACAGTGGAACCAAATTTTAAATCACATCTCCCATACTCCACAGCACCGAACAGCCCCAATTATAGCTCAGCTTTCAGGAGTAAGTGAAGTGTTTTAAAAACAAAAATTCAGGAATATTCATGAAATCCTTGCATTCTTCTGACTCTTTTAAAATTGCCTGATGATAAAAAACAAATTTTCACAAATTTTCAAAACAGAAAGCTGCATTTGTTTCAGGTAGACAATGGATAGGTATAGAGATTACATAAATACTCCTGTAAGATTAGATTGAGTCCTCAATTTTATTTACTAAAGGATCTAGAATCATATTGGAAATATGATGGCCATAACAGGTGCATATGAACAGTGTCCCATAGTCTAGCATCCC
Source organism: Geosciurus inauris (assembly GCA_004024805.1). Classification (NCBI taxonomy): domain Eukaryota; kingdom Metazoa; phylum Chordata; class Mammalia; order Rodentia; family Sciuridae; genus Geosciurus; species Geosciurus inauris. The sequence continues at coordinate 3,619 of PVHX01015776.1, forward strand.
TCATGACCCTGCCTAAAATAGAGCCCCACACATGTGGAGAATATTCATTTCTACACTGCAGCTTCTTTGTCCTTGAGACTTATATCACTGCTCAAGGAAAACTTTATCTCTGCTCTTAATATTTCTTGTTGTTATTATTGGGAGTGGGGATAACTAAGGATTGAATGTAGAGGTTTCATTTTTTGGGGTTTTTTTGTTTTTTTATTTTTTCCCAAGACAAAGTCTCAATACAATGCTTAGGGCCTTGCTAAGTTGGACTGAGGCTGGCCTCAAATTTACCATCCTCCTGACTCAGCCTCCCAACTCACTGAGATTACAAGCATGTACCATCATACCTGGCTCTGCTCTTTATATTACTATTTAAGAAAATGTTTAAAGTAAGTATTGTGGCATATGCCTGTGGTCTTGGCTACTTGAGAGGCTAGCACAAGAGTATCAACCAAGTCTAAGAATTCAAGAACAAGCCCCAACAACATAGCAAGGCCCTGTCTCAAAAACAAAAACAAAAAGAAAATAAAGAGAATTAAAAGGAAAAAAAAATTAAAGAAAAGTCAAAATGTCTAGAAACATTAAGTTCTTCTGACTTCTGAACTAAATGTAATGGCATGGAGTCCACAAGTTCATCTGGGAGAAAAGCTGAATTAGTGCCTGGGTCTCTGCCCCACAATTCATAGCAGCCCAGAGAGATCATTTCCCGCGCACACAGGCCACAGAGATCCAGTGTGACAAATGTATACTTTTTCTTCTTGTCAGTGTCTGAAGAGAGAGTACTAAGAATACACATAGGTTAGAGTAAGCATTGCCAAACCTTAATTGTTTAGCTTTAAATTCAACCAATGATTAATCACTTACTGTTGGATTATCCCACTGAATGTCACACAACAGCAGCCTGATTCCTTCCTTTTCCTAGACATTCCTTTTGGAAAGCTTTGGAAGGGAGATGTTTCAACAGAGATCAGGTAATAGTTAATGAGGATAAACTGACTGTCATATAAACATTCAGCTCCTAAAAACTGCGTAGGTACTGACCCAGGCTGCTCCTTCAATTCTGCAGCCTCTGCAAACTTGTGATAGATGGACTCTTTTTTTTTTTTTTTTTAATTTTTTAGTTGTCAGTGGACCTTTATTTTTTTTATTTATTGATATGTGGTGCTGAGAATCCAACCTAGTGTCTCACACATGCTAGGCAAGTGCTCTACCACCGAGCCACAACCCCAGCCCATTGTGATGGACTCTTAATATCAGGGAATAACACCAATAGTCTATAGCACCTGCCTAGTTGCATCATTCATACATCTGCCCCACCTCTGCTTAGGCCAGTACTGACTGGCACTTGTCATTAATCATCATTTACATAAATCTAAGTGAGATTTTTTTTCACCCCTGGTCTTCTTGACTTGCTATGAGAAGAAAAGACTAAGCCTTAGGATAACCTTTATATTAAAGTGATGTTGAATTTTTCAGTGTCTTTTCAGATCTTTTTCAGAGATTTTTAAAAGATATATACATGTAAACTACCATAATCTTTTGATTTTCTTCCATTTCAAAGATGCCACTGATACCTTTAATGAGAACAATTTCAGTGCATAGAGAGACAGATGTCAGCAACAGTTCAAAGTCTTCATATGTACCAAAAACCCTTAACTTAATTTTAAAAATAAATTCTGCTGGGTGCAGTGGCACACGCCTATAATTCCAGTGGCTTGGAAGTCTAGGGCAGGAGGATCACAAATTCAAAGCCAGCCTCAGCACTTTAGTGAGGCCCTGAGCAACTTAACAAGATCCTATCTCTAAATAAAATATTAAAAAGGCTGAGGATGTGATTCAGTGGTTAAGGGCCCCTGGGTTCAATCCTTGGCACCAAAAAATTAACTAATTAATTATGTCCAACCACTTGTTTCAGTGGTCTACACCATCATTCTGAAACTGTTTATCAGATGTTTCTATTTTCTTACATTTCCTTCAGTAAAAGAAGGTTTTTGTTTTTGTTCTTGGTGGTGGTAGTGGTGGTGGTGGTGGTGGTTTGTTGTTATTTTTTTTGGTGCTGGGTATAGAACCTGTGGCCTCATGCATACTAAGTTAAGTGCTGTACCACTGAGCTAGACACTCAGCACAATCTTAACCTGAACCTCTTTACAAACAGCATTTTTATCTGTGCATTTTTTTGTAAAGATAGTTGATAGCGGGGGGTAGGAAAGGGGAATGGGTATAGTAAAGATGGTTGATAAAAAATATATATATATATACTGTTCATTGAAAGTGCATATAAAGGTGTTTAATATGAAGAATGTAATCTGCTTATAATTTTGTGCAAAGCTAGAAAAATTATGATTGTAACAATTTTTTTCTATTTGCCTCAACAAATGTTTTCAGTGAACAGTGTGTACAGCTTCTGAAAATTTGTTTTTTTTCTGTTATGTTTGATAACATGTATTAAAATGCAACTTTTGAGAAAAATAAAAAAAAGATAGTTGATAGCCTTCAACAAATTTTCAAATGAGACCATTACTCTTTCTAGATCTACACTTTCAGAATTTAAGAATCACCTTTCCTTTGGCCACCTTACTTTCAGAAGTTTTCCCATAACACTTGCTAATTCCTGATTTTAAAAAAATCTGTATTTCCTGGATATCCCCAGCTCAGTATAGTATTAAGTCTCTGAATTATTTTTTTATGTAAGTCTTTCAAGTTCAGAACAAATACTACATTGATAATTACCTTTTTTGCTCTTATACTTTTATCAGTCTTTAACACTTCATATTCTTACCATAAATGATAATTTCTCCTCTTCTGAGAAGTTTATCTGTTGTCTAAGAAAACATGAGATGTTTAGATCTATGTCCTTATTGCAGACCATTATTTTTTTCTTGAATCAGTATCTGTTTCTATAGTTTCATATTTTTGAAATAAGTGATCTATATATCCTTGTTTATTATATTAGAACTGCATCATGGGGGTTTATTTTTTCAGAACAGCCACTTTTGTTTATTGCTTTCTTCTAGAAATGGTCTTGCTTACTGAACAGTATTGGGTTTTTTGGCAGAATCTGTTCATGATGAATTCTTTTTAGAGTGAAAAATGGTATTATCTATATAGAACAATGTTTTTAAAGTGAAAAGTACCATACCATTCCAATAAAATCCTCGTGTAATGTGGGATTAGTACTTAACAAAGTGATTCTAAACCAGAAGAACAAAACTTAGGAAAATAGTTCAGGAAATTTTGAAGATAATTAGGTAGCTTTGTCCTGCCAGGTGTTATGGAAAACTACAATCATTTAACCAGTGTGAAAATGAGAATGGGCAAAATAACAGAAACAAATGTTTGGTATTTCACTTATTGGAATGTGAATTAGTACAACCTTCAATGAAAGGCTACTAGGTAATTCTTATGAGAAGCTTTTAAAATGTGTATTCCTTTTGGTCTATGATTTCAACTTTGAAGATAAGAAAATTGTGTGTATATGTGATAAAATTTAGCAATAAGGGTGGTCATTATGGTATTTAAAATTTTTGACAACAAAATATTAGAAATAACCTGTGTTCAGCTAAGGATTAAGTAAAGTGTAATACCATGTTACAGTTAAAACTGTTACAGAGCTTCAGTTTTGACAAATAGAAAGTTTAGACTAGATTGTTACATGAGGCAAAACAGTTTATTAAGCTTTATGATACATTTTTTTAAAAATGTACACTACATAGTAAAAATGTAAATTTATGTATTGTTAGTGATTTTTAAAATTGTTTCTGTATGTATTTATTGGATATACATTTACAAAAATCCAAGAAATATTTTTAAAGCAAGGCTCTATTGAAATCTACAGTTCCAAAAAAATTCGTTTTTGTCTCTAAACTAGCAATTTCTCATTACAAAGCAGTATTTAAAAGAGTAAATACAACTTTTTCATTTTTAGTCACAGTTGTAGTTTCTATAAAAGAAAGGCAATTCTCTAAATGGAAGAATATTAGGAAATACAAGAGAGAAAGACTGCTAAAAATTAGAATTTTTAAAAAATCTGATGCCCATTAATGTTAAAGAGCTGTAGTATAGCTCAGTAAGTGAAGACACCTGCCATATGTCTGTTTTCCTGCACAACATGGTAATTTACAATTACAATCAGTGTGTTTATATACCTCTGTACAGTTAACCCATATTTAGAATATAATGTAAACCCAAATCATTTTCATGTTTGTTTATTTTCCAGTTTTAAAAAGCATTTGAACATATCAGAATCCTGATTTGAACATAGTAGAATCTCCCTAGCTTGTCATTTTTGGAGAAACCAAATGAATATAAATGAGATCTATGGATTTCTGAGTTGGAAGGCAAGGTCAGTCCCTGAGAGTACATCCCCAGCCAGCTGAAAGATGAACTGTCATGAAGTGAATCCAACCCCAATACCCAATAAAATCCTTAAAATAAACCTTTAACATTATCTTGTCTACAACAGTGAAGAGAAACATGACAGGAAGCTTTGGGGGAGACTGTGTGGTTTGCCATCATAGGTCTATTGGGTGGCCACTGCCTCCTGACTTAGCTAGGAGCCTTGCTGTGAATTTTGCTAAAAATTCACAAAACCAGAATTAACTACTTTACCCTTTAGCTTGGACTTCTTAGATTTTCTTTGTACATTTTCCAACAAAATGACAAAATACAAGCTAGTTTCACTTATTGCTATTGACTCTTCTGCTGACTGCCTGCCAAAGACTGGTTGAAAAAGGAAAATTTGGGACTTTCTGGGGAAATCACTACATTTCAAATTTGGTATTCCTCTCTGAATGAAACTACATGGCCTATATGTCATTTCTTCTTTAAAAGATCAACTAATTGTTTAACAGTTAGACCCTCTTCTAGGACTGTGGCCAGGGAAGCATATATAATGCATCAAGTTGATTTTATTATTTTAGAATGGATGATAATGCTCCTGGGACAGCTTTAAAACTTTGAGTGTTACAAAGTAGTGAGAAATCTTAACATAAACCTTTTCAATTGAAAGAGAATTTGTTTTGCATACCACTGTATTAATTTTCTAGGACTGCCAAAGTACTACAGAGATTGGATGATTTCAACAACATGAATATGTTTTCACACAGTTCTGAAGGCTAGAATTCTGAGGTCAAAGTGTGGGCAGGGTTAGTTCTTTCTGAGGGCAGTGAGGGAAGGATCTATTCCAGGCTCTTCTGTGTGGACTTGTGGATGACCATCCTTTGCCTAGGTCTTCATATTATCTTCCTCTTGAAAGTCTGTGTCCACATTTCCTTTTTGTATGAGGACACTATTAATATTGAATCAAGGCCAACCCTAATGACCTCATTTTAATTGAATTAACTTGATATAGATCCTGTCTCCAAATATAGTCACATTCTGATGTACTGGGGGTTAAGACTTCAATGTATGAACTTTTGTGGTAAACCCATTCAGCCCATAATACCAGCCTAATGAAAATTTTAACTAAAATCAAATATTTATTAATATATTCATTCAACAAATAATTAATTTAACATCCTATGTAACATGGATTATCCTAGTTGCTAAGATGCAGTGGTGACCAAAAATGGGCTGAGCCTGACTTAGGAGCTTAAAGTCAGGTGAGGCACCCAGGCATTGAATAAACATGCTTGCAATAAATATACTATGATAGGATTAAGGTTAAATATACTATGATAGGAATAAGGTTAAATACAAGCTCAATCCTGACATTGTTTGTACTATTCCTTCATTGAATGTTGTTATAGTTTAGATCTGGAATAGCCCCCGCAAAAGCCCATGTGTTAAAGGTTTAGTCCTCAGGTTGACCTATTTGGAGGTGGTGGAGACTTTAGGAGGTGGGGACTAGTAGGAGGTCTTCAAATCATTTGGGGCATACCCATGAAGGAATAGTTGGACCCCAGCTCCTTCCTCTTCTTTTGCCTTGCAAATGTGCTTCCCATCAAGATATACTGATGCAGGCTGAGGATATAGCTCAATTGGTAGAGTGCTTTCTTCTCATGCACAACACCCTTGGTTCAATCCCCAGCACCAAAAAAAAAAAGATACCACCTCATCACAGGCCCAAAAGCAATGAGGTCACCTGACCATTGAGTGAAACCTCCAAAACTGTAAGCCAAAAAAACCCTTTCCTCTTTGTAAGTGGATTGCCTCAGATATCTGTTATGGTAATAGAAAACTGACAAGCACAGATATCTACCCTCTCTAACTTTTCTAAAGCTTGCTATATCAGTTTGTTAGGGCCAGTGAACAAGGTACCACTAAGTGGGTGGCTTATACAATAGAAAACTATTGTCTTAATATGAGACTGGCAGTCCAAGATCAAAGTGTTTATTTGATCAGGATTTATTCTTTATGAGGACTAGAAAGAGAGAATCTATTTCAGCTCTCTCTCCTTAGTTTATAGATAGCCATCTTCTATGTATCTTTACATTGTCTTTCCTCTATGCACCTCTGTGTCCATGTTTCCCCTTTCCATAAGGATACCAGTCATGTTGGTATTCTTAATGACTGGCCTACCCTAATGACTTCATTTTAACTTGATTACCTCTATAAAGACCCTATCTCCAAATAAGGTCACATTTTAAGGTACTGAAGCTTAGGACTTGCAAAATTTGGGGAGACACAATCCAACTCATATCACCTACCACTTCTGATATACAGAAAATACAAGTCTAACATGTTGGGGAATGGGTGTAGGAAGGCAGGGTGTCGTTTTTTTCCTAAAAAGAAGTTAGGTAAGAAATAGTATATAGAAAGGAAAGAGCATTACCTGTAGAGTCAAAAAGTCTCAGGTCTGTATCTTGCCTCTCTGCCACCACTACAGGACTATATACTCTCAGGAAAATTTTAAGAACAGTAAGAATTTTTCTTTGCCCACCAAGAACTTTGTGGGTTGAAGAATTACATTAGCTAATTATTTCTATTTTGGGAGCAGAACAATTAAACCCATAGGTGAGATTTGGAGGCATTATCTTAGAAAGGAAAGTTTGGATAGTTTGATAAAGATATGATTCTTAATTTCCCCAGGAAATTTTTTTATGTGAACCTGTTAAGAAAGCCCTGTCACTTTTCGCCAAGCATTATTAGCCACTAATTTCATCAAGCTAATGTAATAGGACAGTAAGTGATTTGCCTTTAATTTGTTGTGATTGTTTTGTGAAAAGCAGAGCTGAAAGTGATTGTGTTATGAAAAGCAGAGAGCAAATATTTAAATAGTGATTGTTTTCATAAATAGTTGAAAGAATATTGCTAAATCTAAGTAGTCACCAAGTAAATTTTTTAAATTTATTAACTTTAAATCATGGTTTTTATAATAATCAGCCATTAAATGCATGCAGATATTTTAAATGATCACCACATTTCAAACATTTTTTTTATGGCACCAGACTACTTGCTAAATACGTATTACCTTTGAGGTTTAAACTAAAGAGAAGAGGTGGAGAAAAACTTCACATCCAGGAATTTATTGTGTTTTTCCTTACTTCCCTGAGAAGGCAGTCATACTGATACCACAGGTAGAAAAGAATGTTTTGCTGCTTCCATATCACATCATTAAAATAGTTAATCTACAGCCATAAATTTTTATCTTCTGGGCCAAGAAATTTTAAGTAAAATGCTAACAAAAATGTAGTGCTTTTCAATGAGAAGTGAAAGAATCTTTATCCTTTTTATTTGAGGTTTCTGAAATGGCACACTCCATAAAAAACTATATCATTTTTATTTTTAAACTGAGTTTTTGCATTAGTCAGTAAACAATTTATTTGGTGAACATTCTCTGTGCACACACATATAACATGTGAACATTTAGGAAACAGAAGGTGCTTGAATTTGTGAGATTTAAATATTTTCTCACAGTTGATCCAGTGATATTTCAGTTGAAATAAAACCACATATAAATGAAATACCACTTTCTACTAAAAGTCAAGTCTAGATTTTCAGTCATTGTTTTAATGAGGACAGTAATGACTCTGCTTATTAGTAGAACATCTTACAAATCTTTAACATGTTTACCTCCCTATGCGTTCTAAGACTCACCATATAAAACTACCTGTTCTAATCATAAATATATGTTATTTTGTTAATCTGACTATCTATATTTTATATTGATAATTTTCTTACAAAAGTGAAATTTTGAAACTATACATATGTATGTAATGATTTGGTTTCACACATTCATTTAAAAACATGCATGTATATATTACATTTATATTTTAAATGTGTTATGCAAATTATAAGCTATACAGACCATTGGTAATTTTATAGAACATGGTAAGCAAAATGGAAATACCAGCATAGCAATTTCTGGCCATTTTCCAGACTTACTTTGTCTGGCCCCAAACCCACTCCTGTTCTTTGTCCAGGTTCTACCTATTCACATTCTCATAAGTAGTAACATTGCATTTCTGTACATCTTCCTTAGTGACCAAATACCTAAAAAGTACCTGTCAAGGAATAGGTACTTAGATTCAGAAGTAGATAAAAAGCCCGTAAGCCAGACAGACAGAGGAAAGGAAAAAATCAAGGATAACTTATTCAAGTGACTACTGTTAGGAAGAAAGGCAAAGGATCAGTACAGAGAAAGGGGCAGATAACTTCAGCAAGGGATATGTGGGAATATTCTTAAGGACAGAGAGCACTTGAGCTAAGACTTAAAGGATAACTAGGGGTTGCTAAGTGGAAGGAATGAGAAGAAAGAAACAAAACCAGAAGTCAGGAATAGGAGGAAAAGTGGAAGACATTTGACTGAAAATCTAGGCTGTGATTAGTTACTACCACTGAGAGTTTAATGTAGTGTTAAAAATCTTGATTGCCAAGCCAAAAATTATATAGTTTCTAGTACATAATTATGTGAAACTTCCAAAATGCATTAGGAGAGGGCTGGGATTGTAGCTCAGTGGTAGAGCGCTTGCCTTGCATGCAGGAGGCACTGGGTTCAAGCCTCAGCACCACATTAAAAAAACAAATAAATAAATAAAGATATTTGTGTCCATCTACAACTAAAAAAAAAATTAAAAAAAAAACAAAATGCATTAGGAGAAATATTTTAACATTAAATTGAAAGATTAATATACATATGTACACACATATATATTTTAAGAAGACATTGAACAACATTGATGTTATTTAAGACCCTAAATCATTCTTCATGTGGCCAGTTCTTATACTGATTTATGTGTGATAGACTAGGTCATGATACTAAGTTCTAAGGTTCTGAAGGCCTTTCTTTCAGGAACTAAAATAATTCAGTATGATATGAAGATTCCTTTTTTTTTTTTTTGGTACCAGGGATTGAATTTAGGGGCACTCGACCACTGAACCACATCCCCAGCCCTATTTTGTGTTTTATTTAGAGACAGGGTCTCACTGAGTTGCTTAGCGCCTCACCATTGCTGAGGCTGGCTTTGAACTCTCAATTCTTCTGTCTCAGCCTCCCTAAGTGCTGGGATTACAGGCTTGAGCCATCGCGCCCGGCTGTATGATATGAAGATTCCTGATGGTTTACCTTGGCACTGCAAATCAGTGAATCCAGAGAAGTTCATGATTTAGCAGATCCATTGACCTGTTCTTCTCAAGAGTCAATTTTCTCCACCAGACTTTTGATAAAAATCTGTTCATCAGTAAAGTATATTATAATATAATAAAGAAGCCACCGGCAAGGATTTGGTAACTGAAAAAACAAAACAAAACCAGGCACCAAAGACAGTGACTTACATAGAAGCCTAGTTGCCTTTGTTTGCAAAAATACATATCTGATTAGAAATCCTGCTACCACTAATGGAGCATGGTCATGATGTTTCTGTCCCATACCTCATTATATGAGAGAATGCCTAATGTGATACTAACAATAGACTAGTTATCAATAAATTCACATACCAAACAGTTGACTTAAGGTAGATATATAATTCATCTCTTTTATTCTCACATGAAATAAAAAAAGATTGATATATTTCTATACATAGTCATTCTGAGAACCACTCAAGAAAAATCCTTTATGAGAACCAACTGAAATGATTAGTCAAGGCATAAAGAACAATGAAGTTCTTTTTTTTTAATTTATTTTTTAAATGCATTTCAAGTCATAGTACATATATAGAGCTCAATTTTCCATCTCTCTGGTTGCAAACAAGATAGAGTCACACCATTCGTGTCTTCATACATGTACCTAGGGTAGTGATGTCCATCTCATTCCACCATTTTTGCTACTCCCATTCTCCCTCCCTTCTCCCACCTCCCCCCATCCCATCCAAAGTTCCTCCATCTAATGAACTTCTTTATAATTCTTTTTGTGTGTGTGTGAAATGAGAAAACTATACAGATCTAGGGTTATTATAAATAAGTCCAATGTTGCTTCCATCTGTGAATATTGAAATGCCTTAAATGACATATTTATCCTCACAAGACCTCCTAAAATTAGTCTTTAATATTCATGTTGAATTTGAAGATTTATTTTCCCCACAGAAGAATCAAGAGGTCATCAATAAACACATAAATTTTAACATCATGCTTTGTCTTTAAATGCAAGTGGCACCTTTTAACACAAACGTATTTCTTTTTTATTATCGTGTATTGTTTATATTAATAGAGTTTGGTGTGATTTTTCTCTACATGCATAGATCATTCACTGATCCCATCCAGCCTCCCTTTTTTCACCCTATGTCCTTTCCAATCTTAGTAATCACTATTCTTCTTTCAGGTCAACTTCTTTTACCTTCCACTTATGAGAGAACATGTGGTACTTTTCTTTCTGTGTCTAGTTTATTTCATCTAAAGTAATGATATCTGTCCATTTTGCTGCTAGTGACAGGATTTCATTCTTCTTTTTGGTTGAATTGCATGTATATACCACATTTTCTTTATCCATTCATAATAGAACTATTTCTTAAGAATATTTATTTCTTCCGAGAATCCTCAAAGTATATATAAAATAAAACATGTTCTTTGTGGTTGAATAATACATCATTGCATATATGTACCATATTTTCTTTATCCATTCCTGATAGAACTATTTCTTATAAATATTTATTACTTCTGAGAACCCCCAAGGTATATATAATGAAATATGTTAGGCAGATAATTTTGAGAGGTCTACTAAAGGCACAGGTTTAGTGCATTCCCCAGGACAATCGCCTTTTCAGACCTTTACCACCAACAAAGAATAGCCAGAAAGTATATAACCTGATACCTTAAGGTCCCTAAAAATTAATTATGTTGGATTTAATAAAAATATTTAGAAACAAAAGATAATTATTTTGAGAACTCTGAGATTTTTTTTTTTTGGAGTTATTAGTAACTCGAGGTAGAATATAGCTCATATGGATCATAACGCCAGAGGAATTTTTTTTATCTAGCTCTTCAGTTTGTGTTTTAAAGTTTAAGCAATATGAAAATTCACTTTGGAAATTTTTTTACTGAACCTTTAGTTGTCCAGTGCCATCATTCTTCTTGCACCAGAGATATTGCTATACTTACCTCTCATTTGTATATGAATACATCATTTATTTAGGGAATTATCCATAATAAAACCATAATCTTAGACTAGCATTCCCTTGTTTCCCAGTACATTTTCTATGCCACTTGATCCCAATACCAAACTAGTATTCTCAACAAACACAAACTATTTTTAATTGTGCCAAAACCATCAGGAGAATGAACTCTTCTCCCACTACCCTCCTTCCTTCATTATTATAAAGTATTAGAAAAATGAATATGAATTATTTTTCCCTCCTGCCATTTTTAGTTATCAATAGCATTTATATGGATAATCCAGAAATTTCTTACCTTTAAACACGTGTTAACATTTAAAATGCCACTATTAAAATGCATTTTTTAGGTATCATATAGATTCAAATATATATAAGGAATTCAAACATGCATATATGAATATCAAACTCACATTTTATGGGAATTTAAAAAGAAATTGGGTACAATCTACTCTTTTCAATTAGTACAAACTATTTTAAGTTACATAACCCTAATATAAGTTTCTTATAAAATAAACCAAATATAGCTGGATGCAGTGATAGAAACCTGTAATCTCAGTGACTTGGGAAGCTGAGACAAAAGAATCAAAAGTTTGAGGCCAGCCTTAGCAACTTAACAAGACTGTCTCAAAATGAGCAACTTCAAAGGGCTGGGGATATAGCTTAGTGGTAAAGTGCCCCTGGACTCAATCTGCAGTACAAAAAAAAAAAAACAAGCATTAATTCATGTAAATGCTAAAACTCAGGCCTACTTCTCATCTATTTCTGATACTGCTAGATTCTATGGTTCAAACTCTGTCAAGATGTCCTTTCATCTCCTTCTCTGTTCTGCTTCACCTGTTGGCCTGATTTTTCTTTCTTAAAGGCAGAGCTTTTTTCACACAGAAAAAGTAGCTACTAAGCAGTTACAGCATCTCCTATTCAGCATCTTATAAAAGCAACCATCTCTCTAACCTAGCATTCAAATATCACTAAAGCCAAAGAGATTGAATACTAGGAAAGGTTGTGATTGGCCAGCCTTGGCCAGTGCCTGTATCTATGAGGATTAGGAGTGAAGCATGGCATTGTAATTAACAGTTCAATGAACACTATGGAGAGTTGAAGAGGAGTGCTCCCCCAAAAGGGGTTTTAAATATGCCCACCGTCCTTGTTCTTGTGTCAGTTTCTACGATTTCTTGGAAAATTTAATCTATGTGACACAGTCAGATCTCAGACTTCTAAGACAGAAAGAAGCAAAAGTGTGGGATATCTAAATACAAGGAGATCCTATGAAGATGGACCCGGTCATTGTCCTGACCCATTTTGTTCCTTTGGCCTGCTCTTTCTCAGAGTCATTTCTACTCCCTAGCTTATCTTAAATTCCAGGAACAGGGATCCACCAGCAGGACTCCACAGAACCACACCAGAAATAATAATTAATTAGAATATGGTTTGACCAGACTGCTTGTCTATGCGTACTTCTTACTTCCTGCTGCCTTCCCTAGTACTTTCCATATATTGTCTTGGAGCTATTGCTAATAACTCAAAGGTAGTTTTCTTAGAGTTTGCTAGAATTGCTACCTTCCTGGTCTGGTCACACTGGAATTAAACCCTTTTCTTGTTTCACCAATAAACAAATAAATAAATAAACCCTTCAAGTAATAAAAAAAATGCAAGGAGATCCTATATTATAAATGCTGAAACTGATTCTTTAGCTGGTATTTGAATCTGTGATTCGAAAAGAGAGCTAAATATTAGCACAATGCCCTAAGTCACTTTTTTTTTTTTGTACTTGCTGATTACCAAATGAAGCCTGAGTCCTTCTATGTGGAAGGCCTATTTATAGTTATCATTTCAGGCAGCACCTGCACACCATGAGGTGAAGCCTATTCATCTGCCCACCTATAACCTAAGATAACTTATTGGCATCTATTCCATAGATCAGTTTTGGCATACAGAGACTTTGTTCATTACTTCTTTACCTGCTGGTACAACTAAATTAATCTTTTCAAGGAATAGCTACTAATATATTGAGTTCCCCCGTGTTTAATGTCCTCTTGATCATACTTTCATTTGTATATTTTAACAAATAATGGTAGATTATAATAATGTGTTTTATAGAAATTTGGGAGGATTAGCCAGGGTCCTTATGTTTGTAAGCATATTTGTTCCTATGCTTCAGACAAAACAATCCCTAAAAGGTCCAAACATATTGTTTTTTAATTGCTATAAAGAATAAAAATATAGAACCTATTTTGTTACTCACAAGTTATTTTTATATCTAAATAGAATGATATAGGTTCTTACCATCCTCTGGTTTTTGTTTTTTCCTCTAGTTCTCAAATATTTGTATATGATCTCTTTTTTAGTCTGCTTTAAATCCCTTTTGAAAAGAAGTAGGAATATTAATTAATCAATAAATTAGTCAAGCACATTGGAATCACTGTGTATCAGCTATTTTTCTTCCTCTATCTACACAGAGAAGGTAGAAAATGTTTGATCAATGTCATTTCAATGTTTTATTATATAACAAAAAGTTATTTAAATATACAGTGATTATATTTCAAAATTGGATTTCTTTCACAAAAACAAATTATTCATTGAATATATTGATAGAAAAGTCAATTTATTATAAAATATTGAATTTCATTGATTACAAGACAACTCTAATCAGCCAAAGTTTGAATACATCTTTCAGTCAATGTTATAAGAAAGCATTATGTCAAGCTTAATTGGCAATATTTTTTTGTTCTAAGTGGCATTAAAAAATTATGATGAATCCTGAAATCAATTATTTCTTGGCTTCAATGACACATGATATCCTAATTAATTTTTATAGCCTTTCATTTTCCTAAAGAGTGTCACTTAAGTCAAATGTCTTTTGGTCAACTTCTTTTAAAAACACTAGGTTTGCTTTAAGAATTTTGTTTTATAAAGCCAGGTTTCTTTTTATAATGTTAATAAATTAATAATTACTCCCGCACGTACCTATTTTGTAAATTCAGATTTTTGTTGTTATATTTCTTAACTAGGAGTATCCTCAGGTTAATAATTCCACTTAACATGATTTCATTATTATCTTTTATTTTGTTTGTTTTTTGTATGTAGGATTAAAAAAATGTCATTTAGATATTAATAATTTAAGATTTAAAAGAAACTTTCTAAAATATCTTTCAAAGCAGAAATAATTTTATATTGAGAACCTACAATTCTTAAGTGTGAAACTATTTATATTAATCTTGATAATTCAGTTATGATTTCTTGTTCTAAATCTCTTCAGTATGTTTTTGTTCTGATTTAGTGCCTTGTTTAAAGATTAATGTTACAGGGTAATTTACTGCAACTTCACAGATGGTATTTGAATTTTTGTAAATGGGCTTTGGAATCTTATGCCCAACTCCATATATTCTTAGGTGAACATTAATGTAAATGTGGAATTCAAATCAGTTCTAAAAGATCATGATAGAAATTTCATTATCCCCTTTTAAAAACCATAAATCCTGAAAGGATTTCATGGGCTAATATTTTCACTGTACTAACATGTTTAAGATATAACTAATTCCTTGTATTTGAAATCACTAGTCCCTAAGTTTTGAAAATAAACAAAAAATAAAATTTATTACATTTTTTAAATTATTATAAAGTTGTATTCACAGGATAAGTTAGTGTTCTTACTTTTACAGCTTCCTTTATGAAATGCTTTATAGATTACACAAACACACATTGCTTTTAGTGTCTTTCCTTTGATGTCTATAAAAGACCCATTCAAAACTGGAGAAAGTGCTCCTAATATGCACAACAGAATTTGGCTGAAGTTATTTGAAGCTACTAGTGATAATCTTTTTCTACGTGTCTTTTGAGGGGAACAGTGGTACCAACAATACCCATTAAGCTGTAATTAGTGTAACTAACAACTAATATGAAAGAGCAGACTGAAGGTCACTCTTAAGAATTTAAAGGTATTAACAGGTTAAGGTTGTAGGGCATCCTATCCCCCAGCTTAATCTGTTGCCTTAGCTGGTCAGATTTGTTGAAGTCATCAGTGCCCTCTAACCCCGAGGTGTTGCTCTCATAATTTATTGGTCACATGCCAAGTTCCTCTTTCCTGTCTAGTGAGATGACTTTAAGAATGGCAAATTCATTTTAAATTTTCTTCTTACATATGCCTGCAGATTTTCAACCTTTTAATGTAGATGAAAGATTACACTTTAATTTGCTTTAATGTTCTTGTCCTACCAGCCTTAGACTACACTGAAATTATCACTTTGCTATATTATAGAATATGATTTGTTGAGAACATTTAACATGTACTATAAGAAGAACACTTAAAATTTAACTCCTAAATCAGATGTTATGTAACTGATTCTAATACACACTAAATATTTTACTTTTTATGGACTACTTTTTCAAATTTAATTGCCCACCAGTGGCTTTTGCTTATGTTTACAGTCAACTCTAATGCACTTAAATGATAAGAATTAAACAGAAGAATAACCTTTGGTTTTCCTGAGATGTATTTTACCCCTCTTTTATTATCTGGCTTTGGCTTCTTCCTCATCTTAAAATGTGATACCAACACATAAACAAGAGGAATGCCATACAGCTTTAATCATTCTTTTCCTTTTCCCATAAAAGTCATGTATGTTATGATTGTTTCTTTAGTTTTTACCTAGAAAAACTAGAAGTTTTTTTTTTTCTTTCAAAGCAACTGGCAGCAAGACAGCACTATTTAGAAAGAATCAAAGGAAACTTTTTATATTACCACCTCAGTATTGGATTGTCATGGCTATTATATATAATCACAGATTTTTTTAAACTCACATTATTTATTGTCCATAAAGTAAGCTGGGGCAGGTCCCAATAACTAAATAAAGTTTTAAAGTTACAAGCATCAAACCATACAAGCCCAAAGAAAAGAATATTTAAAATGCACATTATCCCAGGTTTCTGGACCCGTGGACATTTGAATATTTTAAAAACACAGATGTAAAATCCATAGTTCTCATTTAAATACCACATAGAATGTTTTCTTCTCTTTAAAGTTTGTTCTCTTCAAGTTTCTCTTAAACTTCAATGAGCCCTCCATCTGACTATTTTATACATATTCCTCAGATGATTCTTGGATGAACTGGTTTCTGTTTTATTAGTTATTTTTTATTCTAATATATATTGAGAAGATGTGAATATACCTGAAAATCATTTAATGGATCAAACCTATTATATTATGGATTGGAACTGGGCGTATAGAGAAGGTAAGTTGATATAAAGAAAATGCTGGAAGATTGGGGTTATTGCTCAGTGGTGGAGCTCTTGCCAAGTCTATGCAAGGCTTGAGTTCAATCCCTAGTATTATACTAAAGAGACAGGTGTGGAACAAAGGAAATTCTGTATATTTTAATAGTGCTGGCAGTCTGTGCATATGAATACATGAAAGTGTTGCAAATAACTGAAGTTGGGGAAATAATGCTCTAAATATGAAATTCCCATATTTTTTCTTTTAGTCAAGAATTCACAAAATGTTCTTATCCCATCATTTCCACTGTTTATTTAATTCATACATACTTGGCAGTTAGAGCTTTCATTTTCAAAATAAGTCACCTGTTCTGGGCCTCAGTCCTGGACACATGATGTCTGTGGTTCATTTCCTGTGATTTTCTTCTTTTCCAGTTCTGGAGATTGAACCCAGAGGTACTTTACCACTGAGTTACACCCTCAACCCTTTTAGGTTTTATTTTGAGAGAGTGTCTTAATAAGTTGCCCCAGCTGGCCTCAAATTTGCAGTCCTCCTGCCTCAGCTTCCCAGGTTGCTAGGATTACAGGCCTGCTCACCATGCCTGGCTTCCTGTGAATTTTTAACTGCCTACAACAAGCTTATCAGTCCTAAGCTAATAAAATCCTCAAGGATGGGAACCACATCTATAAAATTTAATGTATGTAACACCTAGCATAGTAACAAACCCAAGTCATCATTAATGTGTGTCCTTATTGATTGATTTACATATTATTATTCTTTCCCCACCCCAGTACTAGGAATTGAACCCTGGGGGGCTCTACCAGTGTCTGACTAAGCTGCCAGAATGGCTTCAAACTTGAATTAATCCTGCCTTAGACTCCCGAATCACAGGGATTATGGGCATGTGCTGTCATACCCAATATAATTTATTTTATATGTTCTAATAACAAATTTGAGAATCTCTCTGCACACCCATATGCTTACCCTAAACTAATAAAGAATTTTAATTACTGCATCAATTATCTAAAACTTTTTACAAATAAAGAGGAGACTAGTGCTACACTTATAGTTCATACACTGATCAAAAATTTTTTCATGCTTACATTTTTTGTGCAATGGTACCAAGGATAGAATTGGAAAGTCCTTTTTTCTCCTTCTACACTATCTTACGATTAACTGTGAGAGTAAGACATCAAAGCTGAACTGACTTCAAAGCCTGTAACACTTTTGGTTTCTAGCTATTACTGTAACCAGCTGCTTCACCCTGACAGCAATTCATCTTACAGAGCTGCCTCACTGGGTTCCACCCCTCTGCTTCTCACCTTCCCCTATCCAAACCTATCAAATTAAAACCTACCCTTTAAACAAATCTTAGAGTTAAACCAGTCCAGGAGTTTGCACATTTGCTTAATTTCAAGATTTTACCATTGAAATATACTAGATTATTTATTTATTTCTTCCAAAATTATGCCTTTCACCATAGGGCTTTGGTGTATATTGGCATTAAATATAATAGTTTTCATTATGTTTATTCCAAAAGTATAACATATATAGGTGAGATTGTAGTTACAGCTTCCATTTCATGTAGGCATCAAAAAATATGGTATTTGGCCCTATAAATCATAAAGTAAAAAGGAAGAAATCCAAAATTGTCACAAATGCATGAAATGTAATTCTTGGAAGCAGTGCTCCCTCTGGTAAGAGAAATAGAAATTCTTGGATATATAGTTCTCTGTATCAAAGTTAATATATTAATATTTAAGCTTGTCCTAGACTCTTAACCAAGTAGCCACCTTGTCATAAGGTAGTAAAATATATGCGAACCAGTTTCTTGACTGCTGTAGAACTCAAGTTGTTCTGTTTAAAAACCTAATGTATGACTCTATTTGGTATAGCTGTTGGTAAATGTTCAGTACTATTGGGAGTGTCTCATCTCATGAGATCTAGTAGATAGAATCCACATTAATGAGTTGGTACCAAAAGAACTCACAAAAGACATACTTAATGATGGTTGTTCTAACCCTAAACTAGATATGAAGTTCTAAATACACATTTTGACAAAGATTTTGAGGCTTAGTGGTAGAGTGCTTTCCTAGCACGGGTGAAACACTGACCCAGCATAGGTGAGGCACTAGGTTCCATCTTCACCACTATATAAACATAAATAAATAAAATAAAGGTATAAAAAAGGAAAGATTTTTAAAAAGACAAAGACTTTGATGTCAGACTATAAAAATTTAGATAGGCTCAATATAATAACTGAATTGTTTTAAGAAATGCAATGGGCTACATTGCAAACTGGCAAACTTTCCATCTTTTGAAATCCTCAAATGAGGCCTTAATGACCATCTTTAAAAACTTTATTTTCCCATGGTGCTGGAGATTAAACCTAGAGTCTTGTGCATGCTAAGCAAGAGCTGTACTACTGAGCTATACTCGCTGCCACTTTTCAAGAATTTGAAAGAGGTAATTCTTACGTTAGGTAGATTAGACTAAAGAATCTTTAATATCTACTAAAATTATAGGGTTCTATGTTTCTTAAAGGACATGAGGAAATAGGATTGAAGATTTAAATGATGTTAATAGTATGTAACTATTGATTGAGGTCCTGTAATTACATGAGCTTTACAAAGAACTCATAAACTAGGAGCAGTGACACATGCCTATCCTCCAGTGACCTGGGAGCTGAGGCAGAAGGATCACAAGTTCCATACCACCCTAGACTTATCTGAAAATTAAAAGGCCTGGGAAATGTAGTTTAGTGGTAGAGCACCTTTGAGTTCAATCCCCAGTACCACACAAAAAAAATTAAATAACCCTTAAATTAGTGTCAGAAAAGGATTTGAAAAGGAAGAAACATGATAGTGTCAATAGATAATGGAAACAAAATGGTACACATCTCTTCTGGTGCAGAAGTTTGGAAGAGAAAGTAACCTACTCTGAAATTCTCAAAAAAGTAAGCATGGAAAATGAGAAAGGAAGGATTTTTGTTTGTTCGTATGTTTGTTTGTTTTTTAAGAGCAGGACTCCAAGTGAATTTTTAGAGTGCTAGAAATAGAAACAAAAGGATTTTCTGAATTATTTAGAAAGGAACAAAATAAGTAGAAAAAAAATTAAATTTATAGTTTTTGGAGATAAATCATAGACATTCACTGTCAGTTGGATTTAGGAAGGATATTTAAAAAGTAGTTTCTACAAGGAAATAATATGATCACAGCAGCTTATGTTGTGTCAACAAACAAGAAAGAGAGAAGCAGGGAAGAAGAGGACCCAAGAGTCACATTGAAATGTGATGAAAAAGTGCACAAAAGGTTTAACAATAAAAACAAAAGGAATATATTCATTAAAAGTGGTAGAATCTTATCCACAGGAAATTTCTTAATTGATAGTACTCTCCAGGCTTTTTTTTTTTTTTTTTTGAGGAACATATTAATTGCATAATTGCAGAGGACTATGAAAGCACAATTTGAGTACAGAAAGATCAGAGTCACTATCCAATATGTGGCTTCAGTCTAGTCATTAAATTTCTCTAGCTCTCTCATCATTGTAAATATTAGTTAGTTAGGTATATGATCTTCCATAATCCTTTCAAGCTCTGAGATTCCCTTCTAATTTCTTAATTTACACAGAATTAAATAAGTACTCTATAGCTAAAGAACTAGGTTTCCCAAATAGTCATAAAAAAGCTTACCACTATTCTGAGTCATATTTTATTTTGAAAAAAGAATATGAACTATACTGAAATGATCATTTATTGCAACATTAATTTTATTCAACACTTAACATCACTACATTGTTATTTACTGATTGGTAATTTGTACCTATCTTCTTTTAAATGACACATTAATCTATGAATGAAATTTGTCTTATAAATCACATGTTAATAGAAAGTTTGGAGCAAGTGCAATTCTCTGAGTATTTTATGTAACAGTTTATACATTTATCACTGATCAGTGACATACTATCCTCAGCTAAGTGTTATTAAACCATTTACCAGTACTTATTGGAATGAAGAGAAATTACCAACTAATTTTCCAAATGTGTAAAGTGTATTCCTCCATATGTATATCATTTAGCTTTCTTGTTTTCTATGTATATGGCCCTTTTAAGGATTCTAAATTCAATTCTCTCTTTACTCAAAATAAGAAAGTGAGAGGAAGCAACTGTGGTGACAGTTCTGAATCCTTTGGCTGAAGTCCAACTTACTGGTTGTTTTGCCACACTTAGTTCCACATGACTAAGTTGAGAAGGCAGAAGTGGCACCACTCTGTGCTGACCTATTGGTCATGGCCACTCCTACCTCATTCTTAATATTTTCATCCTAATCTGCTTCCACACATAATGTACTTCTGCAGCAGTAAAAGAAGATGTAAAAATCTAAAATCAATTAACCAATGCAAGTGCTCAGGATGCACTGGGATGTTTTTTCTTAGTGTTATAACTTAAAGCATTTGTTCAATAGCTAGTCTCACATGTTTCACATGTGAAAGAGAAATTAGAAAAAATGTCTGCAAAACCTGAATTAAACATATATGTCAAACTATTATAATAAATAGTATATATTTCTTTCATATAAAGAATATACTTTAGCCTTCATCAGTAAAAAATATGCCTTGTGAACAGCTGATTATACTGTGCACATTGAATCAGAATGTCAGAATCTTCTAAATAAATTGTTATTATGGAATAAGGCAGAACTTCAGCTCTAAATTTATATATTCATTCCATTGTAGAATTTTTGTTCATTGAAGAATACATTTCTCTTCCATAAATTGTACTGAGTATGAACAGCAGAATCATTTGAGGTTCATTGAAAATATAGGAGAACATCATGTTTCCTGTCCTTTTGTTAAACTTGGCATATTGATTTTTTTTTGCACAGCTTGCAGCACAGAAATGTGATATACAGCTATGGCAAGACAAGCTAACCACATGTGAATTTGTTAAGTACTGCTGGATTAGCAGAAATTGTCTGACTGTGCAAATAGCAAGATTTGACTTGTGCAGGAACTCTTTATGACTTAATCAATTAAAATAACAAGTTTTGATTTTATTTGCTCAGAATAAATCATTAGCAAAACTCATTTTTTCTTTATCATTCATTTATAGCATGTTTACATTCATTGTGCTTCTGTATTTCAAGCAAAGTAATAAATACGTACAATTTGAACTAAAAGTTCAAAATCAAACACAGAAAGAAAAATGTAGCAAATGTTACCTATTGTTTTAACAATGGTTTATAAATTTTCATGACAATGAGATTCTGGATTTTTATTTACATTTTCCTTAGCTCTTCTTTTTTAATATCCCTTTAACATTCATGCTTTCTGTTCCTTTTAGGCTCAGAGGTAGCAAGATTTGAATTTGACTAATACTTATTACTGTATTTTAAAATAGAACAGTGTAGAAAGATAGTGAAAAGTAGAGTTAGTTTGCTCTTCTCCCAACCTTATTAAATCCTCTTCTTAAATACATCCATTAGGTTGTTCACCTTTACTGGCTTCAAAGAGTAGAAGTGGAGAAAGGATGAGCTATAACTCAGCAAAATGATTTCCTGTGGTTTCTTAGAAGTGTTAATGTTACCTATCATGTTTATAAAGTTCTCTTGAGTTCTCATAAGCAAATCAAACATTGTATAGTTTTCTGCAAAATAAAACTGACGGTCTGTCTAAAGTGAGAAAGTGTCCATAATACGTGCACATGATAATTTTGTCACCCACCTTTTCCAAAAATACTTTCTATAAGACAGTATCTATAAATGTAGATTTCTTTTCTAAAAGATTTTAAATTATTTTTTCAAATTTTTCTCTATATACTCTTCATTACTTTTAAACAAGTAGACATCTTAGGAAATTATATGTCAAATTGATAAGAAAGAAGTTTTTAAAAAATTATCTGGTAAAAGCAAAAAGCATGAGTTGTTCCCCTAAAAAAGGAGGGGGGACGGGTTGGAGCAAAGAAGAAAGTGCCACTGGTTTGTGTTAGGTGACACTGTGCCCTGCTTGTCTAATTTGATTACACAGAGCCCTGAAGCCTCAGGCAAAGCTGATTTTAGCTATAATCAGCTTCTTAACCTTTTGAGAACTAACGTAAACACTACCTACCAGTGGTTAATTATGTTACTCTGCTATACACTACAAAGTGCAAAGGTAAAAGTGTAGAACTACAGTAACACGTGTTATGACAAAATTCAACAAGATAACAGGATTGCAGGAGAACAAGATTCTATATATTTGATAAATTTTAAATTAATAAAGAGACTTAAGGGTGCACTTAAAAATATATATTAGCTGTAGCTTTTGCTTAAGTTCTATCAATAAGCATTGAGCGTTCTTGTACTATTTTCATTTACACTATCCTGTTCTCTGAAATTCTCTTTTGATTTTATATATATACATATGTTTATTGTGTGAATGAAAACACATATATGTGTGAATATATATTATGCAGCATATAAGAAATGAAAGAGTATGGATTTCTTTCATTTTTAGAGTAAACAAAAGTGATTATGATATCCATACAAGTAGACTAAAATTCTCTTTGTTAACTTTTATAGACAGTAAAAATTCATTAGAGGAAGAATGGAATTTCTTTATAGCTAAATGGAGTATTGTAGTTACATAGGTAAGACCCTAACTTTTTGATTTGAAACAAGAGCTCTTGATGCAAGAATCTGATGTGCCATATGGGAAATTAATATGTAAGATAATTTTACTGTCTATAGTTGGTTTAACTCTGGTTTGGTGAAATGATTAGTGGGGTAGAGAACCATAAAGATTGAATAATGGGGGTGGTGGCTCAGTGGTAGAGCACTTGCCTAGCATGTGTGAGGCACTGGGTTCGATTCTGAGCACCACATATAAATAAATAAAGTGAACTCCATTGGCAACTAAAACAAATTTAAAAAAAAAAAAAAAGATTGAATAATGTACTTAACAAGGATGTATCTTTGAATCATATTTGGTGGGAAAACCCCAACAAGAATGTTCTTCTGAGTAAGAGTTGCAGGTGACCATGAGAATATATGGAGCCATAAATCATAGCCAAGATTGGTTGGCCTTAGCATAAGCAATTTTACCTGAAATTTCATATTCTGAAAATTCTGAAGGGTAGATAGACTCTTAATGCTTCCCAATGGTACATATGATAACAATTATCCTGTGTGAAATTAAAGTTAGGAGGAGGGAAAGCTTCAAATTAATATGATTTTTTAAATCTAAGATCAGTCCCTCATAAATAACATGAATATGGTATATAGCTTATATTATGCAATGCAGTTGGTGCTGTGGTTACCATGAACTTCAAAATCGCATATGAAGTAGATTTTGGAGAAGTGAGAATCATAGGCCCTTTCAGAGTTTCTGAGGCATTAGGGAGCATTCACTGAGCAGTACAACCAAACTTGGCTATGTGAATAAAGCTGACCTCATTAATAAATAGCTTAAAGTCATTAACGTAAGTACCACCTGAAAGACGTTCAGGTGAGTTTTGTAACCATGCATAGTGCTATGGGATAAATGAAACCAAATATCAAGTAACTGGATATTTGGCCCCTTGCAGAAATGATTTTCTAACTCGAACTGTTTTTGTTTTGTAATTAGTTTGTTAAAAGAAAATTATATAAAACTCACTGTTAAAGCTGTTGTAGGCATCTTTTAGACAAAGTCCTGTTTATTTTACAGTGTATATTGCAAAAATGTATTTATATAACATCCTAACACATACAAAGGGGCTGCTGGAGGCCACAGGCATAGAGCCTCCAGCTGACTTTGGTCTAACTGGCTGCCCTAAGCCTTAAAAGGATCATGATCTCTGCACTCAGGGCCCACCAGGATGCAGAGTGCTATTTTAAAGGAAGTAGTGTACTACTTCCTGACTTAGGATGCCTTTTTTTTAGGAGGACCCTCATGAAAAATCTTTCCCAAAACTCTGCATCCCTGTACAACTGTCTCTTTTTAATGTCTGGAAAATGAATATCTTATTGTTATTCTAGTTAGTTCCCAAATTTTACAATAGTATTAGCTGTGTATTTGAGGCCTCTTCCCTGTTATAGTTAATTCAGAACGTCTAGAGTGGGAGCCAGTCATTTTCAAAGATCCTGAAGTCTTCACCAAGTTGTAAACTTTTGACAGCAATTGTATTCCCTCTAAGCTTTAGCCACTTGGAAGCTTAGAGCTAGATTGGTAGCTCACCTGTAGCAACCACATAGGACTATTCACACCCATTCATTATTTTCTTATCCATTTTTACTTTTGCCTTAAATTCTTCAAAAGTTTTTGTACTTTTGTAGAAATGTATTGTGTTATTTCAAAGGCTATAATTTACATACAATAAAATACATTCATTATTAGTGTATAATTTAGTGATGTTTTTAGCAGATTTATACTTGTGCAACCATCACTATGATCCAGTTTCAGAATATTTTCGTCACTCCAAAAGTTTTATTTGCATTCGGTTGTAGTTAATCCTGCTCCCAACTGTAGCCTCAAGACAACCAATGGTCCACTTTTTCCATAGATTTCCTTTTTCTGAAAATACCACATAAATAAAATCATATTATATGTAGTATTTTATGTTTGGTTTCTTTCATTTGTTGCAATTTACTTTTTATTGCTGAACAGTATTCCCTTGTATGGATATTCCACATTTTATTTCTCTGTTTGAAGGACATTTGGGTCATTTTCAATTTTTGACTATTGTACATCATGCTGCAATGAGCTTTCATATACATGCAGTGTAGGCATATGTTTTTGTTTCTTGGTTATATACTTAGGAGTCAAATTACTGAGTCATAAAATAAGTTTATATGACTCTTCAAGAAATGACAAAACCATTTTCGAAAGTTGCTACTCTATTTTACATTCATACCAGCTAATTATGAAAGTTCCAGTTTCTCCCTCTCCTTACCAATACTTGGTATGGTCCATCTTTTTTATTATAGCCATTCTAGTGGATGTGTATTGTTATCTTACCATGGTTTTAATTTGTATCTTCTTAACATCCACTTGAGTATTAGCCATTTATATATCCTCTTTGATGAAATATCTATATTTATTTTGCCTGTGTTTTAATTGGTTAGTTATTGTAGGAGTCCTTTATATAGACTTGGATATTTATTAGATACATGATTTACAAATCTTTATCTCAGACTGTGGATTGTTTTTCTCTGTTTAATGGTATATTTTAAATAGCACAAGTTTTTATGAGTTAAAAAATTAATGAAGGTAGTTTAAGTTCTTCTGCTTTTTTCTTTCTTTATATCATCTTCAATTGCCTTAGCAATTATTTTTAGTTTACTTTTACTTCTCTTACTAAATATTTGTAAGTTTTTATTTCTTTTGATGCTATGATAAGTGGAATTCTTTATTTTGTTTTTGAATTGTCTGTTGCTAATATAAAGAATTAACACTTTTGCATTTTGATCTTGCATTCTATGACCTTACTAAAATTTATTAGTTCTAGAATTTGTTTCTGTACAACCTTTAGGATTTCCTACTTACAGGATCATGCCATCTATGAATAAAAACCATTTACATTTTCCTTTTTAATGTGTATGCCATTGATTTATTTTCTTAGCTTCCTATTCTGGCCTTAATCTCCTATACAATCTGAATAGAAATGGTGAGAGCAACTCTACATTCTGATGTTTTCCTCTTGAGGGTTGTTGCTGGTGTTTTTTGTTTGTTTTAATTTTGATTTGGTTTTAGAAACTTGCCTGGATTTAATCTTTAGTATCTATCTCCCCTTCAGGAAGCACCTATTATATCTCTGAGTGTTTTTCTTTCTTTTTTTAACCTCTTTTTATTTTATTTGGGCTGGCTTCCTAGAGATTATCCCTTCACCTGCATAGTTTAACGGTCTGAGTTTTTTCTTAATCGCCTCAAGCCAATAAGGCTCTGTGGATGAATTTGTGAGATGCAGAGTGCATCCAAAGTATGAAGTCTATTCTAAGCTTCTATTTTTCACCAGGCTTTCCTGGGACTTCTGCCAGCACTCAGCCTCCCAGTCAGCCCCCTGGGAGTCTCTCCCTATTGAATTTCTTCTGGCTAGTCTACTGGTCTGCCACTCACCCCAAGTAAGACCACTACCTCAGACTAGCTGATAACAATGCTGAGAATGAGTTCCTTTTCTTCTACTCCCAATTCCAGAAACAAAAAAAAAAAAAAAAAGCTGCAAGTTTTCACAGATAATCCTACTCTGGAAGCACTACAAGCTGCCACCATAGATTGTCACTATTCTTACCTGTAATTCAGCAGATTCTCACCAATAAACACTTCTTAATTTGTTGTTGGCCTTTGGACAATTTTGTATTTGACAACTCTGGAGCAGTTTTGAGAAGAGAATTTGCCAACTAATTCACTTGTCATTACTCGTAGTCCTGCCTGGGTTTGTTTTTTGTTTGTTTGTTTGTTTGTTTTCCTTTTGCTACTGGGGAATTGAACCCAGGAGTACTTTATCATTGAGCTATGTCCCAGCCGTGTTTGTTTTTTTAATTTTGAGACAAGGTCTCACTAATTTGCTTAGGGCCTCTTTAAGTTGTTGAGGATGACCTCAAAATTGTGGTCGTCCTGCCTCAGCCTCCTAAGTTGTTGGAACCATAGGCAACACACACCCACTTGAATTCATTTTTGTATGCCAGACCCGTTCTGGAGCATGATGAAAGAGTAAATAAATAAAAATAGAATAAATAAAAAATACATGAGAGTAAAGGAAATATAAAAATAGGAATATAAATTTCTTATGAAGCAACAATGATTTTAAACTCCTATGACAGATATTCCCAGTATGTCTAGGACTAGAAGTTTCTTGGTATTGCAATAGAGTTTTACTCTGTCAGAAAATACAAAAAATCCAAATCACAATTGGTGATTTGTCATTCAGACGTAAAAATACATGGGGTGGGAATAGAGCCTATGTGACGAAAAAAAAAAAAAGAAAAAGAAAATGAACCAATTGGACCATACTGCTACCCTGGGATCCTTTTTGTTTCATTTTATTTTGTTTTCTCAGGTCAGATCCTAAAATTTATACAACTTTGTACTGTAGGAATGTTTTAGAAAATGCAGTGATAAAACTGCCAGATTGAAGGTTTCTTAAGTGCTACTGTCCAAAATCACCAGGCATGCTTGAAACTAGTAATTCTTGTCAGAATATACACTCTCAGTGTGTGACTTTTATCTGCAGGTGGCAGAGCATATGTTTTAGCACCAAAAAAGTGTAAGGTGGCAGAGGGAGGATATTTAATGTGTTGTAACCTCTTTTTATTTTTAATTTTCTTTTCTTATAGCTACTTAGTTCAGGTCAAAAGCAGACTAACTAAAATATTTGCAGATCTTAAAAGCTATATTTAAATTAGGAAAAATTATTCCAGATCAATTTGTGTCATTTGTTTTTATTTAACATATGAATCAAGGTTATTGAACAAGTGCCTCCCATAAAGGAAAAATATAGTGTTATCTTATATAACTAACATCCAGGGGGTGGGTTCTTCTCTTCAAGTGGCTTTTCTAGCTAACTTATAGTTAACCCTCTAAACACCACAGTCACTTCTGTTTTTATCTCTACTGTAACAATCCGTTTTCCTAACTAGGAAGTAATGACATATGTATGGCTGCCAATTAGGTATAGCTAGCCAATATCACTTGGTAGTTTCTGATTAATGTAATTCTTACTACATGATTCAGACCTATAATTCTGAGCATTAATTAAGATTCAGGCCTCAGCTGAAGGACAGGAGTTATAAACTCAAACCCCAATTGATCAGTGATGTGCATGCAGGAATAACAGCCCAGTGTTGTCAGATTTTGTAGTTTTCCCAAAGAAGCCTTAAGTCTGAATATTTATTTTAAATTTCTCTGATTTTAATAATTGTAAAACAAAAATTTTAAAAACTATTATATAAGTTGAATAAAACAGCAGCCATCCATACCAAGCCCATAGTTTACAGTTTGTGATCTCTGTTAGGGAAGAATAGTCAGAGTCCCTTCTGACAACAGCCTCTGCCTGATTTTTTGGTCCTGTCTCTTGTTCACAAAAACATATATAATATTCTCCCCAAATGGTTGTCTTTACTCTGTTACTGTAAAATTCTAAGGTAATGTGTTTTATTGGAAGGAAAACTGAACTAGACATCTACAGACCTTGGTTCTGAAGCTAATACTTTTAAGCCTTTCTTCTATTAACTCAATAATTTATAGTTTTTAGAAAAATTTTTAAAATTTTAAAAAATTTTATGGTTGTTCAATCATTTAACTTTTGAAACTATGTTTCATCACTTGAAAAATTATAGACAAAGTAAATTTATTACATTTTTCTTTTTCTTGTTTTTCCAGAATTATAAATATATATTTATGATAATGTTCATTATTATCAAGATGATTGAATAATTTGCCACTTTAGTGAGACACAACCTAATGAAACACACATAGAAGTGTTACGAATTTTTTTTAAAAAATAGTACCTGTGATAATATCCAGTTTTTAACTTCAACAGAAATTGGTTTCACTAATGTCCTTCTTCATCAGAATTATAATAAAATGAAAAAGAATTCTGACCACATTTTTATTAAGATAAAATTCATATATCACAAAGTTCACCATTGTACCTATTTTAAAATGTATAAGTTAGTAACTTTCAGTACATTCACAATGTTGTATATATATCACCACTGCTTAATTCTACAACATTTGTATAATTCTTAGTGTGTGTGTGTGTGTGTGTGTGTGTTAAAGCCCTGCACTTTTTATTTGGTATAGTAGCTAGCTAGCACTACCTTCACATAGAAACCAACCATATGAATATATTACAGATGGGAAGCAAACCGGATACATTCACCAGACATTGAATCCTCCAAAACACATTTGGGTTTTACATAGTTTGCAAATCAGTGTTTATTTTTCCCATAGTTTATCTAATTTTCACTGAGAAAGGACTTCACCTTTAAAATTATGATGATTCTTGAGAAGAGTTTCCAAAACATTTCCCATTTTCTTCAGATAAGCATGATAGATAACATAAAGGGAATTTAATTATTTATTTCTTTTTTAATTAATTTATTTAAATGCATTTCAAATCATAGTACATATATAGAGCTGAATATTTCCATTTCTCTGGTTGCAAACTAGATAGAGTCATGCCATTTGTGTCTTCACTCATGCACCTAGGGTAGCGTTGACCATCTCATTCAACCATCTTTACTACACCCCTTCCCTTTTCCCTCCCCCTTCTTCCCCCCTGCCCCATCCAGAGTTCCTCCATTACATTTTTATAATTCTTAAAAAGAAGAAACCTCCTACCCATTAAGCAGTCACTCATCATTCCTCTTCTTTCCTGCCCCTGGAAACCACTGATCTGCTTTCTGTTTCTGTGCATTTGCTATTCTAGAAATTTCATATAAATCACGCTGTATGGAACTTTTTGTGTCCGGCTTTCTTCTTCTACCATGTTCTCAGGGTTCAACCATGTTGTGGAATGTATCAGTTCTTTTATTGCTTAATTTAAAGACATTGGGGTCATTTTAACTTTCCAACTATTATCAATTATGCAGCTTTGAACATTCTGTTTTTGTTTGAACTTTGTTTGCTGTTCTTTTTTGTGTATATACCTAGGACTGGAAATGTTGGATCATACAGTAATTCTATGTGTCACTTTCTGAGGAATCACCAAATTGCTTTTCTGGCCACATTGTTTGAAATTTATTTATTTTAATTAGGTATACAGATCTGGCCACATTTTTGATGTAAGGTTTTACAGCCATTTATTAGGAAAGAGAAACTTACATGTTGAAAACTTTCAAATTCCCAGGCCCCCCAAAAAGTTTAGCAATTAATCTCAACTGTAAAGTGATTGGAGTTCAAATCTCTCTTTTGAAATTATTAAGCACTTATCTGCAGACTTGAGTTTTCACTGAAGAGCTTTTATTCTATACACTCTGACCAATAGTTGCTTAGTTGAGGAGTATGGGTGTTGGGGGGAGGTTAGTAATAAGAATTTGAGCTTTTTAATACACACACTGAGAAGGATGATAAGTCTTTAACTATATACACATGCACAATTATTTTTTCTAATTTTTGTCTTTGGTTGAATAGGACAAATGCTTTACCCTACAATTTAGAAGCATAATATCAGGAAGTTTCAGACCCTAATCTGACATGCCTTAAAATAGTTATAAATTAGGGAGGTATCTTCCAAGTTCTCAGTAACTATATTTTAAATTTGTTAGCATATCCCTGAGGAAAAAAAAAAAAAGATCAACAGATCTCCATTAGAACCTGGGCCAAAATATTGTTCGATAATTGCCAGCCTTCTCTATTTACAATGTTTATACCATTGAAATTTCTAGGAAGTTTGAAAAATTCTTGAGAAATTAAAATATTGGGCCTTTTAAAATACTATATGGTTTCACATATATACTTTGAAATTTTGGACATGGTTAGCTTCCCCCATGGAGCTGAAATATTTTGTTCTTGGAATTAAGCCAAATCTCCCACTTGCATGCATTTAACTTATGTTGCATGTATCCAAGCCCTGGCATTTGAATGGTCTTTTTCCTACATCTGAATACTTTCTGACTTGGAAAAAAATAATACCATTTAACTTGCCTCTCTCCTTTCTCCCATCTCTACTCATAAGCAGATGTCTTCATACTATGTACCTGCAGTTTTGTGAGGAAAGCAGCCATCTTGGTATGGTGTAACTCAGGAGATTACCTATAGCTGCAGGCTGGAGGGGATCCATGGATGAGTTGCAGCAGATAGAATAAGCCCTTTGAAATTCTGTTTTGAATTATTTGATAAAGTGAAATTAATTTATGAAGAGGAGAATTAGCATAGCTTTTCTCATACTCTCAAAGGTGTATATGGTCCCTCAAAAGTAAAGATCTGGTGGTTCTAATAGCAGCTTAGAGAATGAAAGATCCCACTTGCCGTGGTACCACTGATGCATTGGATGATACAAGATTAAGTTAAGAGCATATTTCAGTCTTTCAACTACAGAGTGCTAAGGAAATGGCAGAGACTCAACAATGCTAAGGTTGCAGTCTCACTGGAAGTTATACTGCAGACTTAGACATAGGCAGAAATAACAGAAAGTGCCCTATTACTAATAAACTTGTTTTCTCTCATTTGCATTCTTGCCTTTCCCACCCTCTCAT
>PVHX01015777.1:0-45424 GCA_004024805.1 Geosciurus inauris
CCAGTCAGGGCCCTCTGGCAGCTGAGGGCCTTTCTTTGCTTTCTAGAAGCCCCTTACAAGTAGTGGCGCCCTTAGTCACAGGGATTATACAAGCAGGTATTTCCCTTACTTTTTTTTCTTTCTTTCTTTTTTCATAGCTTTATTCTCTGCTATTTAAAAAATAAAAGGGACTGGGAGGCTTTCCCTCGGAGTATGACCCTGTTCACTCCCACTGACTAGGTGTGAGATGGCGCCTAGGGTGGCACTGCCTGGTGTTGAACAGCACGCTGCGGAGATCCATAGGCAACTGGACCAGTCAGAAACCTGAAAGGGAATGGAAAGCTCACGAGGTTCCATCTCCTACCCCCATCCAACCTGCTTTCCCTTGAACTATCCAGGAAAGATTATTCAATAAGCATTTGCTACATGATTTGCTGCATGCCCCGGCAGAGACCGTGAGGAAGGCTAAAAAGCATAGGAAACAGGGACCACAGACTCAAGACGCAGAGGCAGAGGCACAATGGCTGATAGGGACTCAGCCAGCACCTGGACTTTGTGCCTGCCATCGTGAGGCTTCGGGGAAAGTCATTTCCACTCCAAGCTCACTTGCATCCCTTTGGGGGATGTCTGCTTAGAAAGCTATGGTGAGCATTAAATAAGATCCTACATATCCAAGAACAGTCTAAACTGTCATACGTAGCCATTTACCATGAGCCTCGAACAGTGTGCAAAGCATTTGGAGTGGATTATTTCATCAAATTCTTCCAACTCCCTTGTGAAGTAGGCACTACAGCCTGGATATGGCAACAGACTCAGGAAACTAAAGCACCTGCCCCAAGTTGCACAGCTTATAAAGAAGCAAAGCTACAACACGTACTAAGCCAGGTGGCTCCGAAGTCCCAGCCTCAACCCTGCTGCCTAGTATACCGCAGGAAGCAAAGAGGGTGCAGGAAAGAACACCCAGGAAGCTGGGAAATGTGAAACGGGGGCTGTTGGCTCTCCACCCAGGAGGCAGATGGAGAAAGGAGGGCGAGCTTTGGCAGAGAGAGTCGAGGAAGCCTTTGTGAAGTAGGTAGGGCTGGCTCCAAGCCTTGGAAGAGAAGGAGGAGCAAGAGGGGGAGGGGGAGGGAAAGAGGGAGAGGGAGAGGGGAGGAGGAAGAGGGGAGGAGGAAGAGGGGAAACACTGCTGAGCCAAAGCACAGTGCTGGGGTAGGGGACAGCAGTGAAACTGGCCAGGTTGGAGGCTGAGTGAGGGAAGGGCTGCCTGAGCTGTTCCCTTGGGACAATTCTATTGGGCCTTTCACCTGCACCCCAGAGGATTCTGAGTCTGCTCCTTCAGTCCCACACAATCCTAGTGACATCAAGAAGCATATGCATGTAATATCTCAATAATCTCTCTTCCCACTGCAGCCTGAGAACTCAACTCCATCAGCAGGAATCGAGACCAAGTCTTGGTCTGTGAGGCCCTGTTGACCTGCCAGGACAAAATTCTAGCTCATGCTCTGGGTCCTGGGCACTTAAGATGCTGCCACGCCCCGTGCACATAAATAGCACCCCACCCTCAGAATCCAGGGCTTCCAAGAGGGCAAAGGGGCACAAGTAATAAGGCTGTAAGGCCTGACTGCCTCCTGGCAGGTCCCTGCTGGGCACTGTAGACACTCCCTCAATGGCCTTTTGTTGAACTGAATAAAACAGGAGATGCTTCTGGGGAAGATCTCTGAAAACTTCCATGTGTCTATGGAGTTGCAGAAGTCTGGATTACAGGCTGTCCTTGAGCCCTAGGATCATTTGCCTGTTTGCTTCCAGGAAAGAAGTACCTCCCCTACCCCAGCAGTCTCTGCACCCTGGATGTGGTTCTGGATCGCCTGAACCTCAGCACCTAGCTCTCCTCCTGGGTGAAGCTATAGGTTCCTACCTTCCCCCTCCATCTCCAAATATAGGGTCCCTCAGGGCATATGCTCAGCTACTGCTGCAAATGCTTAAAGCTACAATGATGTCCCCACTGTCTCCACTCTCCACTTATTCCTGAATACCAAGTCCCAGCCCAGACCCTGGACCCACAGAGAAGAGGAAATGAGAATGGAGATGATTTGAGCAACTCTGATGATCCGCTCAGCCGAAGCCCACCATTATGTGCTTGATCTAGAAGCAACAGCCCCAGAGGGAAGAAGGGCTGAAAGCAAAACTGCATTGACATCTGTCAGTCACACCCGGTGTAGAGAAAGGGTTAAATGGGAGAAGATGAGATGGCATTGGGGTGTGGGCAGTCTGAGACTCCAGAACAAGTCTTCCTGGGATGAGCACCTGATCCATCACCTTGCACCTCTGAGTCTTTGAGTAAATGACCTCACTACAGGGTTGATAAACAGGGATGATAACCAGCAACACACAGACGATCATGATGAACAAATGAAATACAAATGTGAACATGCTTGGCAAATGGTGCAGTGCTTTTAGGATTATCAGACATTTTCCATAATCCTGGGAGGTAAGGTCTTCAGGTCAGATGTGGCTGGAGGGAAAAGCAGAAGGAGGCATCCACTTCTTCTGGCCAATGTCTTCAACACCTTCTATACAAGGCACGAGTCTCCAGAGACACAAAAGTCAACATGCTGATGAGACCCTGGGGCAGTCTGTGATCCCACAGCTGCATCATAAGGCAAAACAGGATGTGCCATAGGAGCAATCCTGCAGAGGATGGGGCATTTTATTCTGGCCTCAGAGATCCCAAGAGGCTATTACAGTAATATAATAATAATTGGCATAACAACTCCTCCTGGCTGCAGGCCAGGTACTGTTCAGGGTGTTTATAAATCTCATTTAACTCACAGCAGCCCCATGGAGCAGCTTCACAGTTGGCAAAACTGGGGCAAAAGCAATTCGACTCCCATCTTGGCCTTATAGGGCTAGTGAGTGGTGGAACCAGGATTTGAACCCATAAGGCTCCTTCAGCACATGAAGGGACGAGTCAACCAAGAAGGGTCTCAGATAAACTCTCTGTGTGGCTCAAGGCTCTGATAAGACCTGCAGGACTGAGTCACCTAGGGAAGGCACCAGCTCATCCACAGCCTCTCTGCCTCTCCCACCCATAGGCAGCTCCCACCTCCGTGCCCAGGGCCTCCCCACCTCTCAACATTGCCCTGGTCTGTCCTGAAAGTTGGTCCCACCTCTACACTCTCTAAGGCTCCCTGTGGGCAGGTAAGATCAAGGGAGACTGGCGTAAGAACCTGAGTCAATGTCTCCATTTTCTTAACAGAACACTTAAGGGATGATCCCAGCTCTGCCACACGCTGGCTGTGTGACCTTGGCAAGTTATAGCCTCTCTGAGGCTCAGCTTCCTCATCTGAAAGATGTAATTCACTAAAGCAGAAAGGATATCAACAGGGTAGAGGATGGGGAGCAGGGGGCAAGGGAGCATATGAGGGAAGGGGGAGGTCCTGGGGAGCAAAACTGATCACATGGTGTTATATACAGGGACCAATGTGCCTCAGTGAAACCCATCATTCTGTATATTTGCACCAAAAAAAAAGATGCAGTTCATGCTGATTATTCAGCTGTTGTTACAAAGATGAAACTGTTCAGTACAGCATCTGGCATGCCACAAACGATGGCTGAATCAGAAGATTTTACAAAGCGTTCCCATTTGAGAAACATCTTCTCCACAATTATCTCTAGTGGTGAGAGCAGCACTTTTCATTTGCGCTCATCTAGCATTCATCCGTCACTGGGCTAAATCCATTACATGCATTACCTCATTTAATCTTTAAAAGTATCAATTTTTCTTCATTGGATTTAGCATCAGGGTATCTAGAAAGGATATATCCAATATGTGAATTTTACTCACATATGCATATATATGGAGAGAGAG
This sequence comes from Geosciurus inauris, assembly GCA_004024805.1. Taxonomy (NCBI): domain Eukaryota; kingdom Metazoa; phylum Chordata; class Mammalia; order Rodentia; family Sciuridae; genus Geosciurus; species Geosciurus inauris. Next base: position 3,848 of record PVHX01015777.1, read on the forward strand.
GACAGACAGTCAAGCAAGGTGATATTTACCAGGCACTTAACACATTCCAAGTATTGTTGTCAGTATTCTACATTTAATAATCCATTTGATCCTCCCAAGTGTTCCTATAAGGTAATAAGTACTGCTTTATGCTCATTGCACAGATGAGGAGCTTGAGGCGCTGAGAGAGAAGTGTCAAAGGAGTAGACTTTCTCAGATCATCTCCTCCAGGGACCTCAGCCCTCCAGTCTCCACCTCCTGTACTCCATCCTTCACAAAGTCATGATGGACATTTTCCCACACATGGGGAAAAAATTTTCCTCCGCTCAAGAACACTCAAATGCTCCCAACTTCCTAGAACCAAAGACCCCACTAGGCTGAACATAAACTGGGGCCTCAAGATCCCTGCAGGATGTGGCCTTGCCTCTGTTCCCATGACCTCAGACATTTCACTTGTTGGTTTACAGGCCCTAGTGACAGGGCAAGTCCGGAGGCCTTCCCTGAGCACTGTGTAAGATGAGCACCCTCCACACCCACACCGCTGTCTGCACCTGCGTCAGTTCTCTCTACCACACCTCTCATCCCCTGGCCTCCTCCACATACTCTGGGGGGTAGGGGGGGACAATAAACAAATAAGCTCTATTGTCTTTCTCCTAGAATGAGTTCCAGATGGCAAGGATGTTGCCCTGTTTTTTGTTTTGTTTTCTCTGCTACAAACCCAGCACCAAAGAACAGTACCCAGCAGAGAGGAAGAGCTGGTGGACATCTGCTGAACGAAGCCATGAGCAGGCATTGCAAAGATCCAAGGAAACATCAATGGAGCAATGGCGAGAGCGCAGCCAGCATGCCTCCTCCTCCTCCCGGACAGGCTGGAGATGCCCGGATGGAAATGCCTGGCAGCCAAATCCTCTTTTGTCCATCCTTCCCAGGATTACAAGTGCTCCCCGTGGGTCCCCAGGCCTGCATCTCCCATCCTGTTCTGGATTTACACAATCTGTCTGCCTCTGATTGAGGGCTGTGCTAAACGGCTCACCTGCCACCTCCTCTCCCCATACCCACCTTCACATGGGCCGCGGTGCACAGAAGAAATGCCTCATCTTCCTTCCACTTCTCTATCCTCATTTCACCTGCCCTTCAAGACCTAGATCAAATGCAGATGCCACCAGAGCCAATGCCGCCACCACTGCTGCCGCTGCCACCTCCTCCAGGAAGCTTTCCAGATCTTCTCTATCCTGTAGAAAACACTCCCCACACCCACTGCTGTCTCCTCCACTCATATGGTCATTAGTCATGAACTACCTTGTGACTGGCCTTCTATGACTGAGTTGAACTGTTACCAAAGTCTCTTGCTACTTAATTTTTTAATACTGCATGTCTTGTTTTCCCAAGCACGTTGTAAATGCTTTGGGAGAAGCTGAGATTTATCCATCTTGTCATCTCCATAGCACACAGTAGGTGTTTAATAAATGCTTCTCAACTTCCCAAGGTAAACAAGCCTTTCCCAATCAGGTCACTCCCTTAATTATCAGTAGTACCTGGATGAGCTTCTCCCAACCTCTGCATTTTCTCTGTAGAGCCTGCTCTGAACCTGGTTCCTGCAAATTAAGTGAAAGGAGCAATAGCAAGACAGGGGCCAGCATGCCTTCCAGCTTTTCGGTTCTAACCTTGTCCCCTGGGCCGGGCAGACCAGATGGTTTATAAAGCACTACAGGTCTGAGAAAGGAAGTACATGGCCTCCTAAGCAAACCCAGAGGTCCAGCGTGTTCCCATTTCCTCAGACACTGGAGTCCAGCAGAGGGAAAGGCCATGGCTTAAGTTTTTAGGCAATTCATAGCAGAAAACCACCTCTGGAGGCTCAGGCGTGATCCTGGGCACTGGCTCTCAGGAAACTGAGATTATAACAAATGGCGGTCAGATCTCTAGTTACTTCTGAGCTCAGGAGGCACAGAGGAGGGCCACTTCCTGCAGATCTTCCTGTGCTGGCCCGGTGCCAGGCTGTGCCTGCACCACACCTGGGGAGCCCGGCCCAGGTGAGCTGAAAGTGTTATGGCCCTGATTCAGGCAGGTGAGTCATGCTTCTACAGGGCCTTGCCAGCTCTAAATGAGCCAGTGAGGACTCCCAGATTATCGGGGATTTTCTTTAAATTTTGAGTAGGAAATAAACTCACTGAATTCCCAAATTCAAAAGCCCAGGAGCCCACAGGAAGTTTCCCACAACCCCTGGCCATCCCTCCAGTGTGACCCACTCTTTTTTTTTTTTTTTTAATTTTTTTTTAGTTGTTGATGGATCTTTATTTTATTCATTTATTATTTATATGTGGTGCTGAGGATCAAACCCAGTGCCTCACGCATGCTAGGCAAGCGCTCTACCACTGAGCTACAGCCCCAGCCCCATGACCCACTCTTAAACTGGTCGGCCAGTTCCTCATAGCCTGCCTCCTTCTCCACAATGTTCTCCCTACACATGCAAATAGAAATGTGTGTCCTTTTCTTTGCAAAACTGATAGCACACGACACATACTGCTGTGGCCACTTTTAAAGAAACAGACTTGGAGTAGGGCAGGGATAGAGGCTTTCTCTGCATAACAAAAACAATGTACATCCCTATGAAATGTCCATGACAGAAGGAAATAATCCTGGATACTGGGCAATAAGGACTTCAGCATGAAGCAGCCATGGGGCCCAAGCCCCTGGGCTACCACTGATCTGGATCCATCCAGCCAAGAGCAATGATGGGTAGGATGACCCCCCAACCTGCTGAAAGCCCCACTGGCTAAAAGCACTGCCTGGCTTCACTGAGAATTCCATCTTCCAGAAGAGGGAGGAAGTGTCCATGGACATAGGGACTAACCTAATTCCCTAGTTCCCACGGCAGTAGTGGAATAGGCCAGTGACCAGAAGGACACAGGAACTACAGAGGAAAACCAATCATTTCCTGTGAGATTTGGGAGACCGAGAAGGGGAAGTTGGTGCCAGAGACTCTAAGACAACAGACTGAGATTGGGGAAGTAAATGACTCAGTCTCTGAAATGCACTTCTAGCCATGCACATGGAGGAGAAAGGCGAGGAGGTCCTGGAAGGGAAGCGGAGGAGAGTGAGGAACCAACACCGAGAGGACAGAGATTGTTCACGTGAGATGTGACTAGGTTTGGTTCAGTTTTTAATGGATAGCTCGATATTTTCAATGACTTCAAGTCCTCTGGGGAAGGACTGGTAGATCCCAGAGCACAAAGTTTTCAGATGAGACACTAAATCCATTGCAATGGGTGCAACTGACTTCATGGGACGTCCCAGGAACACCTGGAAATGGTCGTGGAGCCCTGTGGGAACTCGGATCACTCAGAACGAAGCTGTGCCTCCTTTTTTCAATGGACTACTTAATGGTAGATTGAGAGTTGCAATAGACATGTCATCTTGGGCTTCCAGGAGGCATCTTGTCACAGGTCAGAAACAAAGGATCGAGACTAGGTAAGAGGAAGCTGGAACCAGAGATCCCCCCCTCCACCCTGTAAGCTGGTTAAAGTGTGATGTCTCTGAAGGGAGATCTCTAGCAATGTGCCAGAGGGCTGGCTCCTCCTGGTAAGAACTTAGAGACCTGCTGATGCTGTGGAGCATGCACTTACACACAATCCTAAAAGAACACAGCAGGACAGGTTCACACCAAATTCAAGTTGAGATTTAACCAGAATGATTGTTCTAAATCACGCAGAGACAAAATAGGAGGCTGTGTTTAAATTCTAAAGCCACACAAGTTGAAGACAGGGGAGAAGTAGCTGGGCAACAGTGAATGTTAAAAAATACCTGGTCAGCGGTAGCATCAGTGAGTCAGTTGTACGCTATAGCTACAGAAAAGCTGATTCAAACTTGGGCTGCATGAAGGGGAGCAGGATGTCCTGAACCAGGGAGGTGATTGCACTCTTCCTCTGCTGTAGTCATAGCATGAATATGATATATAATTCTGGGTACTGTCTATACTGAATAAAAAGATAAGGACACACTGGAGCATGTTCAGAGGAGAATCATAGAGAAGACAGAAAAGATCTGAACCTACTCCTTGGTAATCCGGGAGAAGACTCTGGAGTGGTTAAGAGAACTGTCTGTCAATACCATTTCTCATTGATTAGAAGATGCGCTTGTTTCCAGTTACTTCAATTATAAAACATCTGACAGCAGAATGTAGCTTCCAGCATCTAACAACTGTCTCAGGAGCCAGCTGTAGCCGCTGTCATTGCCTCATGGACAGGTATCCGGCTGTTATTCCTGGTGGCAGAGCCGCACATCTGCAACTTCAACATTTCAGGAGCTGCAACACTGAAGGACCATTTGAGTCCTGGTTTTTGACACAAAACTTTCATAGACACCTTTTGGTAAAATCGAGAAAACTACATCAAAACTTACAGAATGGGTGTTGGCAGCTGGAAAAACTCCAAAGACAACAGAGATGAAGAAATACATTCCCACCTGACCAGAAGACAATAACATGTCAGAAAAACACCAACATTGATGTCCTGAAGTGAAACAACAAAAACAATAGTTGGATTCTGAAAGTGAAGAAGTTTTAGAAATGCCTTAACCAATTTTGTTTTCTTTTTATACATATGCAAGGGTGATATGGAAAAAAAAAACCATGTCTAAAGCCTAAAAAAGTTTTTTAGTAAATATAAAAAATATTTTAAGTGATAGCAAGGTATTATGCCCACATGTCATTGGCAGGACTTTCTTGATGGTACACAAAATAATGGTCCATCTTATAATTGATCAATGGTGTCCAATTTGATCCTTTACAAAAACATAATATCTGAAGAACAGTCATGTGGTGGAGAGATTAGATTTGTTCTCTGTGGCTTCCTGGAGGAAGAAATGGGATGAAATGCCAGAAGCTATAGGGAGCTATCCAGAGGAGCTGTCTAAAGGTGAAACGGGTTACTTCCAGCATGCAACCTCAGGCTAGACCATCCCGGTGGAGAAACCAAGCGCCCGATGGGGTTGATAAGGCTCTCCCAGCCCTGCAGTTCCAAGTTTGAGAGAAGACCTTCTCACCACAGAGAGGGGCAGCCCAAATTTCCTCATTGCAATGCAGGCTCTTTGATGGAATCTTTTTTTTTTTTGTATTGGGGAGTGAACCCAAGGGCACTTTACCATTGAGCTACATCCCCAGACCTTTTTAGTTTGAGACAGGGTCTCCCTAAATTGCTAAGGCTGGCTTTGAACTTGCAATCCTCCTGCCTTGGCCTCCCGGGTTGATGGGAATACAGGCATGTACCACCACACCCAGCTCTGAGCCACCCTCTTAAAAAGTCACTACTTATGGGTAAAACCCACTTAGCAAACTGTAGGAGCATGAGGCCTCAGGTAAAGGAGAATCCTGCCTACATCTGGGTTCTAAGACCCCCATGGTCCAATTCATGAACGGGCCAGAGGAAGAGGCCACCTGTGTGCCCACTGTGTGGCAGGCAATGTGGCAGATATGCTGTGCCCAATGCCCCATTAAATCCCACAAATACCCTGTGACATAAGTAGTATCAATCCTATTCACAGCAGAGAACCCTGACTCTGAAAACCCATGGTCTATCTGTGATAACATGTTTCAATAAAAGGGTATTCCGAAAGTCTTGGTTGGCAGAATGAATGCACTGAATGATCAACTGCTCAATCAATGGAGAGCTAACTTGATCTCATACTGGGAAAACTGATAGAAAAAAAAATGAAAGAAATAGAGCCAATTTCAATGCTATACCCCAAATCCCTATCAACCGCTACCATGAGTATTAAACTTATTCTACTTGTTGCTTGCAAGAGCAAATTATCCCATCACATAAAGCAAGGGTGTCCTTGAGACATATATGTCAGACAACAGGTGCAAGTAGTCCTGCTCAAATGTCAAGGCTGTAAACATACTAGGTTGCCATGACTCCCACCTGCCAGGTCAACACTAGTGCAGGTGGAGGACCAGCCCAATCTTTACCCACCTCCTCACGGCCAGGACCCACCTGAAGTAAGGGGGACAGTGAGGTCACAGGAGAGAATGGCATCCTTTCAGGTGATGGTGCGCTGTCATTCTTATACAGGCTGTTCCTGCCTTGTCCCAGCTTTAGTGCCTCACCATGGGGAAGAAGGGAACTCCTACTCCTGACCCATGGGTGCCCACTGCCAAGGGCACACACCCTCCATTCCCTATTTACTACCCTCAGACTGACCCTGAGGGAGGGGAATGACCAGTGGACAAGGCTTGCCAGCAGCCAGGAGGAGAAAGTGAACAGTTACTGTTTCCACAGAGTGCAGAGCTGCCAAAGCACAGACAGGCACACATGGTGGCACAAGCTGTGGAAAGGAACAGCCATGCTCTAAGATGGCAACCAGGGAGTTCCCAAATGGGCTGCACTCATTAGAAACAGAAAGGCCTGTGCACACAAAGACTATGGCAAAATCAAGATAAAGCCTAACTTGGGGCCCTGGCCTTTAGCCACCCCCTACCCCATTCCCCTCCTCCGTCCAGGCCAATAACCATCTGGTCAGTATGCATTTCCAGTGCCTGGAAGGCAGCACAGGCCTCCTAAACGCCTCCCACCACGCCATCTGCCTGAAGGGTTAGTTCCCACCATCCCTATCAATGGCCCTGCCACTCCACCCCCAGGCTCAGGGCCCTCTGTGTCGGATTCCAGCCTCAGCATCTCTGGGCAGCTCCAGGCTTCCCCATGAATATGCCCTCACTTTTCCATATCTCCCGGTGCTCTTACCTCAGCCCACCTCTGCCTGTGGAAATCCCACCCATCTTCCAACAAGCCCCATCTCCTCCAGGAAGTCCCCACTGGCCCATGCTGTGCAGCTCCATGCACATTCCACACCCTATCTCTTGTGCAGGCATCAGCCAGCTTACCGAATGCACACAACCCCCCCCCTCCCCCGCCTCCAGGGAAGGATGCTCAGCTCTGGGTTCTCCAGGGCCTCCAGCACAACAGCTGCTCACTGCCACTAACTAGCCTTGGCCTATGGCCCTCAATGCCCCCCAAGAGGTACCCCATTTACATTCCTTTCTGGATTCCCTCCTCTACCTCCTCCCAGCTGACTCATCCCACGCCCCATTCTCTCACCCCATTCTCTCGAGGTTCAGCAAGCAGCTAATCGGAGATAAAGGAATCTGCATCAACATGGTATCTTTCCCTGTTAAATTCTGCATTTTTGACAAAGGTCCTCTGCAGACAAAGGCTGAAAATAAAGGTAAGAATTTAAAGCCCCAAGGCTCTGACAAGATGCTTTGATAAGGGAAGATCTCGAGAGCAAGGCTAACCAGAGTTACAAGGGTACACATCTTAAATTCAAAGTCGGCAGAGTGGTTAGAGAGGCGGTATGGCAGGAGAGAGACACTGTCCTTCATTAAGGAAGGGAGACTCCAAAAAACAGCTGCCATAGACCGGCCAAGGATCACACCAGTAGGAAACAGTAGGTGAGAAGAGACACCAACCTGGCCGCGTGACCTTGAGCAAGGAACACACCTCTCTGGCCTCTGCTCGGCATCAAGAAGCTTCTGAGCCTCAGTTTCTCCAAGGCTAAGTGAGTAGGCAGGAATGAGAGGCAGATAATCTCTGTTGACCCTTTCAACCTGACATCCCACTGTCTGCCCTCCTCCTTCCAGGGTGGTCACTGAGGCGACCCCCAATTCCACTCCCTCCTCCCCTCAAACCCCACCTGTCCAAAGGGAAGTGCAAAGTTAAAGATCTCCCAGCCAGTCCTCAGGCACATGTGAGGGCAGGCCTCAACCCTGCAGGTGGTAGCATGGGGCACAGGTGGAGGAAGGCGGTGGTTGCTATGGACACAGAAGTGCTCCTCTCATTCATACCATCTGTCTGAACTAGGTGGGGAAAGACAGTCAGTTGGTGGCCTTCCCTCCCTGGCCTACCTTTTTAAGAGATTACAACTGCCTGCTAAATTTAAGTGCTGCTCTCAAATCAGGACATATAAGGTCTCTCAGCCTGGATCTGAAGGGTTTCATAATGGGTAGAGCTGGAGAGCAATGAAGAATTAAACTTGGAGGCAAGCTAAGTGGTATTATGTGGCCATGCCAATGAAAAGGTCTTTAAAAATAGCCTCTCACTTCTCTTGAGCTGAAGATAAAGATGAAGTTTCAGCAATAAACGGACATCTGCTAGAAACTTCTGAAGAGATACAACATAAACAGCCTGGAGCCCTCTCCAGGCAGCATCCAGCTGCCAGGGGGAGGATGACGGACCCAGAGGTGAGGAGTGAGGAGGAGGGCGGCAGGGGAGGAGTGGGGAGGAGGGCCAGGAGGAGGTGAGGTCGAGAGGCTGAGTGTGATGGAGGTGGGCTCCCCATGGCAGGGGCAAGTGGGCAGAGGGAGTTCAGCTTGTTAGTAAATGGAGAACTGGCTGCCTTGTGCGGGAAAACAAGGCTCACCACCCACCCACAGGACTTTCGGGAAGTCATACAGAGGACTCCACACCAGTCTTTCACTCCGGAAATGGGTCACTCTTTAGAAGTGGAAGAAACCCCGACATTCTGAATGTGTACCTATGCAAGGCACTTCACAAATATTTTAATTTCATCTTTACATCAATCCCTTGAGATAGATGTTTTATAAACTAAATACTAGGGCTCATGAACTTGCCCGAGGCCACATGGCTAGGATTGGAACCCAGGTCTGTCTGAACTTGTTTTTGTTTGTTTTGCTCTATTACCAGCATTGAGAACATGCCCCTGAGGTCTATTCTCAGTGCCCAGTTTCTCCACATCCCTACATCTAACACATGGGATCCCTAAAGGGGAGAGGTGGCAAAATAGGGGAGAAGGGCAATGGTTAGGCTTTTGTTAAATAGTTGCTGAGTCTCTGTAGCCCTGTGGGTCCTGTGTCTTCACCTACTGGTTGCTTCCCAGCAGGCCTGAGGAAAAGCCAAGGGTAAAACAGGCGCAAGGATATGTCTAAACCTTATTTGGGAGGATCCACCAAAGACTAGGGACAACTGCCAATGAGAGGAGAACAGAGGGCTGAAGGGCAAGGGAAGAAGGGAGACTTACTAATTCACGGAGTTCCCTTTGTATGAATATTAACCAAGCATCTCCACGCATGCGGAGGCAAGTACCGTTCATATATGTATGGGGGGCGAGCATCTATGTATGCGTGTAGGCGAGTACCATGCATTTATGTAAGTGTCGTCGGGGGAAGGAGCAGTCAACTGCTTTTAAGAGAGCCCAAGATACCAAACACAAAACAATAGATATAGCCAAGCTGGAGATGGACACTTGGGTCATAAAGAACTCCTGGGTTCTCTGGTTGAGGTGCACCTAGACTCCAGAAGCAGGCTGTGATTTTATCCAGTGCTTCCTCCCTCCTTCCAAACACTAATGTCTGGGCAGATGGCCAGTAAACTCTCCCAACATGGGATCTACAGTCCCCAAGCGCCCACAAGACATTTCCTAAGAAAAGAGACAGACTGAATCCTGTCCCTGGAGTCTGGAAAGAGGCCTCCCCGGTACCCCTGCTTATTCTTCTCTCCTGTTCACCCTTTCATCCGGCTATCAGACACCTCCTTCCTCCAAGTAGGGAGCTCCTGGCTCGATCTGTGCATCTGATCATGCAAATCAGCCATTTGGATGAGCTGTGCTGACAGTGCCCTGACTTTATGGCAGCCATGAATGCTGCACGCAGCACCTCCCCCTACCATTCTGCTCCCTGGATGAACAGGTGCCCGACAGAGGGGTCTGCAGACAGATCTCCCCACAGACCCTGGGCCCATTCTGCTCTAGGAGCAGCTCTCCTTAGTGAACCAAAGTTCCAACTGACTTTTTCTCCAGGCATTTCTTCATCTTCCCCTATTTCTCATTTTCCCAGCTCTCAGCAATACTCTGAGAGCTCACAAATCATCACCAAATACAGTTAATACTCTGATAAGTGACCAACGTGGGCCATTTAGGGTCCTGAGAGGCACCTCAGCATGAGGACACTATGGTGGCCAAGCAAGCATGGGGCATTCTCAGATCTGCTCCTGTCTCTGGCTTGTACCAGCCTTCTGGATCATGCATCAGGAGCTTGGGCCGTGAACGTCCCACAAACCTGCTGTTGTAGCAGCTCGGAGACCAGCAGCCCCTGTCCAACTCCTTGCTGTCAGCACAAAGGGCATTTGCAATGCATGTCCCCCATTGCTCAGGGAAAGAGAGAAACCAGAGTCTCAAACCAGCAGGAAACAGTCCCTGTTCTTGGGCCTGCCCTTACCTCTGTTCCCCCCAAAAATATCTGAACAAGGCTTTGAAGGAATGCAGGCACTGCAAGGTATCTAGACAGCTGCAGGGAAGTGAAGATGTGGGGTGGAGAGGAAAGCAGGGAAATGGCCCTGCCCTTCAGGGGAGAGAAACATTAGTCCAAAGAGAGAACACACTAACCATTCTAACCCTAGAAACACCACACTATCCAATACACACAGCTGCCTGCCAGGCCCCACTGAGACAGGAGCACTTTTCCTGTGATAACTACGGTCATATTTGGAGGCACAGGCAGGGGCAGAGCAAGCACACTGAAGAAACCATGTCAAACATGGCCACCACAAAAGATTATATTTGGGATGCCGGGATAGATATTCCTTGACAGCTAACAGAGAAGGAAGACCCTCAGAATCAGACCCACAGAGGGATCAACCCTTCAGTGAGGCTTTGTTTGTGACTAGAGGGCCCATGTCACCTATCACTCCCACCAGCACTGAATTCTGAGACCAGATGATCAATGCTTTAGAAGGAGGCGCCTTATCAGCCCTGACCAGCCATGCTTTCCATGTTTGGGGACAGTGCAGGGAGGAAAACAGAAGCCGGGGGAGGGAGGACCAGGGCACCTGAGTGAGCTGAGCAGGGTATTTGGCCGTCAGGCATTTTCTCAAGAGAACAAAATGGTCCCCTGGAGCCAGCAGCTCGGCCCCGCCTGCTTTGTCCTAACACATTGTGTCGTTTTATCTTGGCTGATGGCTCAAACTCCTTGAAGAAGAAAATCAAAATGGGGGGCCTAACATTAGAAAGATCTCATTTGGGAAATAGCAAAATGATATTCTCAGGAAGGGAAGGGAGGAAGTGTAATGGGAGGGAGGGCGAGCTTCCACAAGTGTCTCATATTTTTCTATTTCCTGAGCCCCATTTTTATTTCCTAACTTGTAGCAAGACCAGGGATGTTTTTTAAAAATAATGATGAAAGCAAATACCAAAATCCCAACATCCCTGAGGTTTTACATATATAGCTACACCAAAATATATGTATAATTATATCTATCCACTCCAAATCAGTTGGAATCCTCTTTTTTAAGAGAAAAAAACAATTTTGAATATTTTAATTTTTATTATAAAAAGAAAATATTTCTAGTCTGAAAATTTGGGGGAAAATACTAAAGTGTGAACCATTAAGGGAAATAAAAATCAACTCTAGTATTGCCATTCAGACAGACTTAAAATTTTGTTGTATTTCTTCCTAGTGGAAAAGACTGTGTTTTTGTTTTTAAAAGCCAACAGGAAATGAAATAAAACAAAAATTTAGCTTTTCATTTTGAGGGCTATTGCAGAGAGGAGCCTCTACAGGGTCGGGGTGGGATAAGAAGACATGTCCCAAAGCAGGAGCACTCAGAAGGAGATGGGACAGGATCAGATGCTTGTCTGAAGCACACTGTCAAGAAGGCAGTTTTTTTGCATCGTTTTCCTCCCTCCTGAGCCTCTGGTCTCCTGCAAGGTGCCAGTTGTGACACTACCTATACAGAAAAAAATTCAGAGGAGAACTAACAGGTCATATGTGTTCATTTTCTGTCATGCCCTGCCCCCTCCATGTTTGCAGATGAATGGTGATTGGAGAAATGCTACATAACTCACCCAAGTGTGAAGCAGGTTCAAGAAAGCTCTAGAAGGCACAGTGAAGCAAAGTACTGCTCAGAAAAAGAGGAAAAGGTGTGTGGTGTTTTCCACCAAGCCCAGCACCAAGGTCCTGGGTCTTAGCATAGTCAGGACTGTGGCGGAGTTCAAAGCTTGGGCAAAAACGACCTCAGTCCCCATTAGCCTGCATGTGATCGGCAGAGGCCAGTTGCTATCAGGGCACCGATGTAGCCATCTGGGCTCTCCACCACAAACCAGGCAGCAAAGGCGAACTACTGCTTCAGGGTGTCTATAGACAGGTGCTTGCTGAGGAAACAACCACATATGAGCAAGTCAACTTTTTTTGAAACCTTATATCCAAATACATGCATGGCAGTCATATAACCCCCAGCAGGGTTCACTGGCCATGATACAACCGGACAGATGCTCACTGAGTCTCTGCCAGGTCCCATACACAGGATTTCACTCTGTGGATCCAGCATGGCACAGAAGAGGACCCCAGTCTCAAGGGCTTTCGTGCTCTGGGCATGGAGATAGGCATTTAAAACAGAGGGTAATTGCTGACTGAGAGAGGGGAGCTCCTCCTGATTAAAACAGGCATGAAATGCAGCACGCACACTGGCTCCTGACTCCAATAAGCCAGCTGTAAAGATCATTTCTGGCAATGAGGCATATCTAAGTACAGACAGGTGACACCAAAGAAATATTGTTGATTCTGTTCTGTGCAGTGGTGACAGTGTGGCTTTGCAAGAGAAGAGTCTTTATTTTTTTAAAAAAGATCCATACTGGATTATATAGGTGCAAAATGACATGGAATCAGAGATTTGCTTTAAAATACTTTGGGAAGAAAGAAGAGAAGGAAAGGGAAAAGACATGAAGCTAGCATAACCTGACAGTCTTTATGACTAATAAAGCTGGGCAATGAGTATATGGGTCTCATTAGACTATTCTAGTTTTAAGTGTTTGAAAATGTTCATAATATTCTTTTAATAGAGGACTGTAACACATCATGGTAGATGCCCTAACAGAGACTAGTGTGAAAGGCTAAGGAAATACAGGGCAAGGAGGACTTGAGAGAACCAGAAAATAAATCTGCCAAGTTTATGAGTGTTTTTAATGCCATTTTACAAAGGGGTGAGAAGACGCGTTCACACTTAATTACAATATAAGGTAGGGAGTAGTCAGTCCAGCAGAGGAACACTCCACACCAAGCTCTGGAGTTCAGAGGACAGCCACAAGGTTTTCCTGCTTTCCCGAGTGTTCTATCCCTCCCCCTCAACAGACCAAGGCTGAAATCCAATCTTATCTTGCTAGCTTTCTAATGGGGGCAAGTTGCAACCTTTCTAAGTCTCAGTTTCCTGGTCCGTAAAATGGGAACAGCCCCATCTACTTCTTCAGAGGGCTAATGCAGGGCTCTCATAAAAAGAATGAAAATGTCCCAGCATGATGAGCAGTATTCTCTTCCCTGGCTCTTTAAAGAACAGAGACTGTTAGTCCTCTGAGGGGACTAACGATGTTCAGCAATGTTCAGCTCAAATCTTTGGCCAAACCTCTGCACTAAGAAGGCAGGACCTCTACTCTTCAGGAACAGGGAGAAAAGGGAGCAGGCCCATAGCTGGGAAGCAAACCCAGGCAGGGGTATGAGCATGGCAGAGGGAATAGAGATACACCCCAATCGTAAGCAAAAAGGAATGGGGATTACCTGGATGCTCCTTGTACCTCCTGGGAATGAAACTTCACAGCCACAACCAGCCATAGTCCTTAAGCTAATTTATACGAAAGTATATTTGACTGCTATCTAACTAATAGTGATTTTCTTTGGAAAGAAGGAATGAGCATAAAGTCAAAGCCCTAGGCCCAAAGAAGAAAGTGGGCAAAGATAAAAATTATGTCATTTTTATAAAGGTATGCCAAAGTGTATTTCAATCAGCCCACAACCACAACTAGCATACCTAAATACCTGCCTTCACCCTCCAAAGAAGAAAGAAAAAAAGAAGGAAGGAAGGAAAAAGAAAGGAAGAAAGAAGAAAAGAAAAACAAAAGAAAACGCATAAAACTAGAATCTGTCTCAAGGTCAAGGTTATTTCGCCTAAAACAGTCCTTTCAGACTAATGGAAAAGTCAGCTCTCAAAGGTGAGGCCAAGTCAATGGTGGAAGGAGCACCCTACCCCCACCCCCCAGAAAAAAACAGTGCCCAAACACCAGCAGTCAATCTCTCCCTATCATATCACCGCCAGCACTATCCATCATCCTTGACCAGAGAACATTGTAAGCAATGGGTTTGCAGGTTGAATAACCTGGGCTAACCCGGGTCAGTTCAAGTGTTTTTTTTTAAGAAGTATCTCCTGAAATCCTGGTGGACAGAATCCTCCGAAGGCCAGAAGGCTTCAGCCAGCCTACACCGGTGCACAGTTCCATGCATAGCACTCCCCTTTCCACAGCCTTAGGGTAACAGAAAAGGCACAGGACTTAGCAGGGACAGAGCCAACACCTGGCTCACTTTCCTCTTTCCCCAACTCCAAAATGGGATGGGGGGACAGGGGAAAAACTCAGATACTTTGGAGAGTAATCATGAAATCAGTTGCAAAAATGCCCCAGGACAGGAACTGCTGCCCAGGAGGTGCTTAATAAATCCATCTTCCCTCAGCCTGAAGGCGGCTAGTTCTTACTGCAATTAAAGTCTGCAGAACATCAGTTGGGGCTGTCCTGGGCACTCAAGGCCCACTTGATGGGTCTTCTGCCCCTGGGGGAAGGGACTGGCACAGAGAGAGCACTGGTGACAGGGAACCCAGGCAGGCAAATGTGGAGAGCCAACCGACCGTTGTCTTTTTTCCGCGTAGGACCTGCCCACAAGGGGGCTGGTTAGTGACTTCATCCTTTACCCAAACCACTGAAGACTGTAGTGAGCAGACCAGACTGTCGGCAAGAGGGCCAGCACACGATGTAGACTCACAGGTCCTATGGGCTTACAAATGAAAGCTCTTTCCGCTTTAAGAACCTAGGCTCCAGAATAAACAATGTGGAAGGAGACACACGTTTACTCTGGTTTCAACACGCCTCTTCCCCATCCAGTAAAGGCCGTTCCCAGCTGACAGATGAGGCTGGCCCGGAATAAAGTTAACCCCACTTGCTCCGACTGGCAACCGAGGCAGCCGCGGCAGGGGCTACGGACAAGACCCCACCTTTCCTAAGGGCCAGCCAGACAACCACAGGCAGGCGCCGTGGACGCTGGGACCCGGGTGCTCCTGGGCCTGCGGTGGTGAAAGCCGACTGCTGGGGGCAAGCAATGCCAATGAGGACAGTGCCGCGGCCCCGGCCCCAACCCGGGTCCCAGCCCACAGCCTGCCTCGCCACTGACATTTGGCCCAACTTAACTTCCTGTTATTAAGGAGGGAGAGGAATGGGGAGGGGGGACGCCCAGTGAAGAGCCCAAAGAACATGAAGGGCGCGGAGCCCAAAACCGGGGAAGCTAAGTTTGAGAATGATCCGCTGGATGACAGGCGGCACTGCTGGCGCTTTGCGCCCACCTCGCTCTAATGTTCGGGATTTTCTAGGATTAGAATCTCAGGGTTTGGGTGTTTGAAAGAGGAGTAAGAGATAGCTCTGGGTACCAGTAGGAGGTTTTTATTACAATCTAATTGGTTCAGGGACGCCTAGGGCTCCATCAACAGTACCACCTGCTCGCTGCGCGATCCGCCGGGTGGGTTTGAGAACCGGGATGCCGCGGCCGCACCTGACCCTTCCGAGCGCAAGGCAGGGCTCAGAGTCCAGGCAGAGCTGGCACAGTTCCCACCCGCGTCCTCCCGCCCGAAGCTCACGCCGCCTCCGCCTTACCGAAAGACTCCTGGGCAGCCTGGCCTCAGATCAGCGCCTGCCTCCGCCTCAGGCTGTGGGAGCAGCGGTGAGGACCCGCGGGCCGCCTGCGGAGCTGAAAGCTAGCGAGGCGGCCCCGCGCAGGCTTAGCCGGCCGGGCGCCTGCAGTTCTGCGCTGTGCGGCGGTCTGGACTGGGAAACGCCCCCATTGGCGACGCGGCCAATGACAGGGCATCCGGGGGCGAGGCTCCGCCTCCAAGCCGAGGCTCACGGCCAATGGCGGTGCGGCGCGGAGTCCACCCCCGCGCCCACCCCGCCCTCGTAGGGCCGGCTGTCACCACTGCTGCTGCTGGTGCACGTGGGCAGAAGCCGGGCCCAGCGCGCAGGGAGCGGCCAGGCTCTCCCACCCCGACCAGCGCAGGTCGAAGACCAGAGGAAGGCTGATGGGAGCAGGGCGTGGTGGTGCTGCAAGATGAAAACCCAGGTGTAGGTATTCTAGGGTCAAGGGAGAGGCAAGGGCTGAGCCTCAAGATCCTTGGCCTAGGCAGCTGGAAAGCGACTCACTGTCTCCTTTTGGACATGAGGGAGCAGTATAGCACTTCCTGTACTTTGTACACCCTGTCAATCTCCTTCCTTGCTTTGGTTGGTGACCACCCTGAGCATCAGCAAACCGCTCTGTTAGCTAATAGGCCCTCACTTGAATTGACCTTGCTTTGGATAAAACTTGTAGGAAGAGAGGTGGTGGTGCAGACCTTCTGTGTTACCTTGGTCAAATTACCTAAACACTTTCTTTCTTGGGTGTCACGTTAGTACCCTGCTCTGCCCACCTTTCCCTGTTGCCCAAAGTCATCACAGCTCCGAAGAAAAACCTTGACAGAAAACAGTGTGAATGATGTGGGGCCTAGGAAGAGATCTGAAGCACTTTAAAGAGTATAAGTACTGCAGAACACTGGAACATACTTCTGTAGCAGTGATCATGAACTGAGCATCCTCATGGGCAGATATAACAGCTGACTCACCTTTGGGGCCCAGCTCCATCATGGGGCTTTACCCAACCTAAGCATCAATAAATGTTCCTGGAACTGAGATGACCCAGAGAGAGGAAAACAGGCAGCCTTAGGCAATGAGCAAACAGGACTGTAATTCCCCAGCACAAGACCACCTTCAGGAAAGACTTTGCCTTGCCAGGAAAGTGCAAACAGTTTGCCCCGCAAACCTGGGGCCTATTTTTTCTCTATTCTTTACTGTGTGATCCTGCTCCTGGCCTTTTGGATTTTTCCCAGGTGTTGTCCCACCTGACAGCTCTCTTAGCATCCTCAGAATTTAATCAACTTCATACAGATGAATTTTCCCCCAAAGCTGTCTCTGCCCAATTTACAAAGCTCAATCAGCACCAACTCAGAGGGGCACTATTCCATTCTGATGGAACTCTGCCTGTGACATCAGTTTATGGATTGTCCTCTACACATGATCTCATTTGAATCTGGATCTACAGAGATACATTTCTATTATCATCCTGTTTCACAGATATGGAAACTGAGATCAATGAGGTAAAGCAATTTGTCATTTGGTTAATAAGTATAAGTGTGGGTTTGAGTCCAGATCTATCTGATTCCAGAATTAGCCTAACCAGTAGTGTCCTAACCACTATGTCTGGAACCTCTACAGCCTTGTCTCTGGGACACTAGATGGGTCAGATCTGTTCCTGAAAGAACTGCTCCAGCCTGACCCACTGCCAGTCCATTCAAGCATTCTGTTGAGCTCAGGTCTGCTGTATGGGAGAGGAGACACAGCTGGCCTGGCCCTTTCTTATTTGCAGAGTGATGTGGCAAACTCAAGACAGTGAGGAGCTTTAGGAAACCCCATTATCTTTATCTCCAGCTTGATTTCACTGGACAAGACCTGTTGCTATTGGCCTGGGCCTGAGACACCCAAGTTGGGGATGGGGATGTAGGCAGAGTCCTTCATTCATTTAATAAACCCTATCAAGATCTAGATGTGCTTCCTGTACTCATGTAACTTACCAAGGCAGCAGATGAATAATCAGAAGCACATGATGCTATGGGAGCTGTATTATTTATTGTTCAATGTTTTATAATTCCCATTGCCTTATCTGCATCACAATGTTTTCCCTTCAGATTAAAACAAATTTGTCATTATTTCAGGAACACTGTGGGCCAATGAAGTTTTTGACAGAGATAGCATTGCTCAGTACAGAAGTTCTAGCAGCTCAAAAATGAGAAACGGCCAGTGCATTCCCAGAACTCTGTCTCCTCTCCCCCACTCCCAATCTTTTTTTCTTTGCTCTAATCATTTGTACATGACAGCAGAATGCTCTTAGATTCATTGTTCATAAATGGAGAACAATTTTTCACATCTCTCGTTGTACACAAAATAGGGTCACACCTTTTGTGCAATCATACATGTACCTAGGGAAATGATGACCATCTCATTCCACCATCTACCCTCTCCCTCTTCTTTGGCCAATCCAAAGTTCCTTTACTTGTCCCATGCCCCCCCTTATGGATTAGCATCCACTTATCAGAGAAAACATTCAGGCTATGGTTTTTTGGAATTGGCTTACTTCACTTAGCATGATATTCTCTAACTCCATCCATTTACCTGCAAATGCCATAATTTTATTTTCTTTTATGCTGAGTAATATTCCATTGTGTATATATAACAGTTTCTTTATCCATTCATCTATTGAAGGGCATCTAGTTTGCTTCCACAGTTTGGCTATTGTGAATTGTGCTGCTATAAACATTGATGTGGCTTTGTCACTGTAGTATGCTTTTTTTAAGTCCTTTGGGTATAGACCAAGGATTGGGATAGCTGGGTCAAATGGTGGTTCCATTCTAAGTTTTCCATGGAATCTCCATACTGCTTTCCAGATTGGCTGCACCAGTTTGCAGTCCCACCAGCAATGTATGGGTGTGCCTTTTCCCCCACAACCTCACCAACACTTATTGTTGCTTATATTTTTGATAACTGCCATTCTGAATGGTCCACTCCCAATCTTTATCTCAGGGAGCTCAAGTGAGAAAGACCATTGCTAGCTTAGTTTGGGGATTGTGTTTTTCCTTGGATATAGGACAAGCTGGGAACTGATCGGAGCTTACTGGCTAGAGGGAGACACACCTTCTGACTTCTTGGATCAGAGCCTCTTGTCACCTCATACAAGCCAACCTTGCTGACCATCTTCCTAGAAAGAGAGGAGTGGGTTTAGATTGTCATACCTCAAAATGATCACCAGGGAATGTCCCGCTGGACTGGAATTTTCTGGAAGTTTATACAACTCAGCTCTTCAAAGGGAAAATGACACAGTGTAAGGTTGGACCTTAGAAAAAATATTATCTAGCCCCTTGTCAGACTGAATGAATGAATGGAGGCTCAGATACAAGGAGGCACTTGTGAGGGTCCCAGAGGAAGAAAGTGGGTTCCAGGTCTCCTACGGCCTTTTCTCGCTCTTGGTACACCAGGCAGATTCAACCTCCTGATGTAGCAGCTCTATCTTCTATATTTAATCACAACCACTTCCCTAGCCTGCTTTTCTAGAACACTGCCTGTGGAGGTTGTCTGGGAGATGCAGATGGCTACTTAGCATCAGAAGGAGGGAGAGAAGGCAGGCCCAGATTCATCCCTAAAAATATCTTTATCTCTAACTGAAGCAACGGGCCCCTGTAGCCCCACGCATGCCCACCTCTGAAGGAACTCCAGCTGGCAGTCCCTGTCATCATCAGCATCCACCTGACCATGTTCTGAGAGGGCTGCAGGGCCTCTGGTCTGGCTTCCTTTTATTTCCAGCCTAGCACTGTACTTGAAGAAAGGTCAGCGTGGAACTGGGTGAATTTCCCATTGGGAGATTATCTGTAGAGAGGCCAGGATGCCTCTGAAGGCATTTGAGTGGCAGATTACCGTTTTACAGACGCTCCCAGCCATCATCCTGTTCTCCTTTCCATACATTCTGGCAAGGGGCAAAATAGTGAGAGTGGTGTTCACCAGCTCCCTCCCAAGCTTTTCAGAGGGTTTTGGTCTTTCAGAAGGAAGTGGAAGGCTGCTATCTACAGAGTCCCCTGACCTTGTTAAAGGATGAGTAGAGGCTAATTAGCCCCAGGCCACCTTGGGAGCTATCTTTGGAAAAGACTTTCTAAGCCAGGAAGTAGAAACATTGGTACCTTCCTCCAACAGACTCAGGGGTGTGTGAGAAGCAAGATTACTGGGGCCTTGTTCGAACCCCTTATCATCCTGATAGGCCTCAGAAGGCACCCGTTGTTCATAGATATGACATAGCAAAGTTTTCAAGGTCACTAGGAATTCATCAGGCCTACCCCACTTCCAGTGAATTTCCCAGAGACAATTTGAGGAAGAAATGGCCCTTGTCTGGGCCCTGCCAAAGTCAGTAATGTCCTTGGAGACACCACAGCACTTTGGGGAATATGCACACATTGTCGGCAATGGGAGGAAGTCTGGGCTGGGGAGCTGAGAGCGGCAGCCACAGGCCGGAGGGGATGTCCCAACCAGACGCACTGCCCGAAGCAAATGGAGACAAAGTGGCATACGGAGGAGAGGGGCAGAAACAGGGTCATGAAAGTAGCCCAACCCAGCCCGAAACAGACCGGGGAGCTAGATAGATATTTTCAAAGTCAACTGTGAAATCCAATGGCATAATTCTTTTCCCTAGAGACATGAGAGACAAGCGACCCCAGAAAGCCCAGTACACTTGCAGGGCAGGCTGGGCCACACCTGCAGCCCAGGCAGATTCCCCAATGAGGCAAACCTGAAGCCCCTTCAGGGACACACTGCTGTAACTGGGTGGAGCTAGGGAGACAGCTCTCAACTTGGATTCCCACACTCTCCACACAGAAGCTGGGCAAGAGCAAAGACAGGAATCTTCTTCTCTGTTCTAGTCTGTGGAGGTGAGGTGTCCCTAAAAAGCTCATGTGTGAGATAATACAAGAAGGCTTAGAGATGAAATGATTGGGTTAGGAGAGCCTGAACCCAATCAGTGAATTAATCCCATGATAGGGATTAACTGAGTGGTAATGAAGGAGGGTAGGGTCCAGCTGGAGGAGCTCGGTCATTGGGGGGCGTGGCTTTGGGGTATATATTTTGCATCTCATAAGTGGAGTCACTGTGTTTCTTGGTGTGAGGTCTTGAGCTGCTTCTCTCCGCCACACAACGGAGCCAGCTGTCTAAGGACTGAGAACTCTGAAACCATGAGCCCCCAAATAAACTTACCCTCCTCTACAAGTGTTCTTATCAGGTCTTTTGATCAAACCAGTGAAAAAGCTGACTAAAACAGGGACTCATTCATATTCATCTATCCATCATCATAGGTCCATCCCAAAAACATGTACAGTTGGTTAGGCCAACAGGCATCATAGCCAAGCAGTTAATAGCACAGATTCTGAAGCCTAGATGCTCGGGTTTGAATCCCAGTTCTACAGATTATTACCTGTGTGCCTCTGGGCAAGTAACTTAACCTCTCTGTGCAGCAGGTTTCTCACTGTGATAGGATAATAGTAATGGGGAGATACATGCATTGAACAGTGCCAAGCACATAGTAGATGCTATGAGAGGGGTTTCTGACTCTGTAAGAGGTATGGATTCTGCAAGCCACTTCAGGTCGTAAAACTGGCTGGTTCCCAATATCAAATCTCTGCTCATGTTATATCTCTCAACCACATTTTGATGCAGGCACCATTATCACCTGCACCTCAGAGATGAGAGAAGAGCATCTTGGAGAAACAGTTGTTGGCCCCATCTCCAACATACGGCAGAGGGGATTTGACCAGCTGACTTCCAAACCTGAACCTTTGTGGGGTGCTGGGGGACTGGAAAGAGAGAGTTCTTCTCTGGGAACTGAAGGAGCGAGTGGAAAGACTTCATGGAGGAGACAGCCCTTCAGCTGAGCTGTGAGAGATGACTGAACTGTGAGGAGTGGATGGCCGGCCGTGCGAGCACTCAGGATGGGGACCAACAGAAACCATCAGAGTTGGGGTGCAGAGCCAGGAACTTCAAGGGCTTCCTCCAACCACTCACCGAGCAGGTGCTGAGTGTGTGCCTGCCAGGCTGCGTACACTGTTGGAGGCGAGGTGGACAGCAGGGGATAGATAACACACGAAAATAGCTCAAGGTGAAACTAGAGGGGTGGGCGCAAATCTTTCAGGGGATGGTGTGTAATGTTTGTGTGAGGGGAGGGAATTGGCTAGCTCCTCCATCACTCCTTATCCCAGCGTCATCTCCTGCCCTTCTGGCATGGGACTAGGCACAGCTCCCAGGCCTAGTGAGCCACAGAGCCTCTGAGACGGTCACTCCAACAGGCATGCATATGATCCAAGCAGAATTCTTCTTTAGCACCAGTGTCTAGATGCACAGTGAGAGGAGTTCTCTCCTTCCATGGAAGTTAGGGCTACCAATAAACATGCTCCATGTGCCACCGTGGAGACGGATTACAGTGCGAGAGCAGACTCCTGTAACTGAAGAGCCCGGAGGTAAAACTCCTGCTACTTTTCTTTGCAGCTTTCTGGGCTCCTCTCCTGGGTCTGCTGGCTGCTTCTTTATGTTGGTTTTATTCACAGCAGCAAGTGCCAACAGCTCTCATTGTCACCAGCCTCCCTATCCAAAGAGAGCATTCTGACCCAGCATTCCAAGCAGGAGTACTGACAGCCCCTCTGCTTGGATTGAGTCTCAGGCCCTCTTGAACCTGAGCCATGGCCAGAGGAATGAAATGTGCAGATTGTCCATGTAGTCAGGGACACTTCCTAGAGATGGGTGGGCTGAGGTTCCCCTGCTATATACAGTCTGCATAGGAGGGAAGGGGACACCTGGGTGAAAGTCAAGAGTAGCTGGAAAGGGACGGAGAGAAATAAGTGTCTATCAGAGCAGATGCCATATATGGATATGCCATGGCTTTCTAGTGCAAATACCTGTGGCTCCGCCTGGGGGTTTCCTCTAGCCTCTAAAGCAAACTCAGTCAATACACAGGGCTGGCCTGAGGTACTGGAGATGAGCAGGCTCCAAACAAGTGTGGTCAAGGGTTGGGGGACATGTACCCCAAATTTCTTACCCCTTAGGGAGAATATCTTTGAGATGTGTTCTGAACCTCTATCTCTGTCTCGGATGTTCCCAACAAGATAAGGCCACAGGTGCCTACAGTGGTAGCCTGCTCATCTATACAACCTAAAGTGACTTCCTTCCTGTCACTCCCCTGCCACCTTTGTCTACCTCCTCACTAGTGCTCCCTGGGATTACTTCCAATAAACTGCTCACATTCAATTTCTTATCTCAGGGTCTCCTTTTGGGGCAACCCACCCCAAGCTCATCTGAGCTGCCTTCATCAGGCCCATGAGAGGAGCCACAGGGAAGCAGCCATTGCTACAACCTCAGTGCACATCGCTTAAACAGCACCCAGCATGTGGCAGGTGACAGTGAATGTTTACTGAAGGACTAAGAGAGAAGCTATTTTAAAAAATAATAATAATAACCTACTAAGCAAGGTGTTCATAACATCCTCCTACTGCTTCTCTAATGGGTCTGGACCGTTGCCTAGACCCGCACTTCCCCTCCTTACCCCTGCCACATCTGGATTCTTGGAGTTTGTGCTGCTTACCTCTCAGAAAGTCACGTCATCCTGATGTATCATCCCTCGCATCCACTCTGTGTGCCTCCACCCCCGTCAAACTTTGCTCTAAATTGGGTGCATTTTGTAGTGGATAAATACATTTTAATTACAGTTACATTCTTGCTGCTACCTTTCTGCTTTTTTTCTGAAAATCTTTTTCCTTAGTGCAGCAGGCTACCTGAGATAGCCCTGACACTGCGGGGTTCAGGAGGGGCTGTCCTAGCTCTCGTCAGATCAGCAAGACCTACAGGGGCATTCCAAAGGTTACACTGATAGAGCTGAGTCTCTGATTCCAAAAGCCTTAATTCTGGGCTAGGGATGCAACTCACTGGTAGAGCACTATTGCCTAACAGCTGCACAAGTAACTTTCTGAGAGAAAGGCCTCAGACTATGTTCACTTGGGTTCCAAACTCTGCACTTGCTGAGGTGTGACATGGAACAATCTAGTTAATGGAGATAATCCCTCCTTCCTGGTGTGATCAGAGTGTAGGTCTAATCAGATGACATTCTCTGCATAAAGACGTACCGTTGGCTCTCAATAAATGGCATCTACTTTTTACTGTGGTGGTTTGGTACAGTGGCAACTGCTAAGCTAGAACTGCTTCCCAGGATTCCATTTCCAGAATGGTTCTGTTAAGACTGGCCACAGGGACATTTGTGTGAGACTAGGAATCTGCCTTTGCACAGAAGTTCAGCACAGCATCTCAGGCACCACTGCAGCTCATGAGTATTGGTGGTGTGGGTGGCAACCTGGTTTCCAGCTCCTCCACTTCTCAGATTCTCCTCCTTCATCTCCCCTGAGTCCAGGCCAGGGAACATGCACTAATTTACTGCTTCTAAGGGTCATCACACTGTCAAGGTTAGAAGTGGTGAGAAATAATGTGAATTCCACCATGGCCTCAAAGGATTCAGTTTGTCTGTGCTCCAGTTGCTTTTGATTGGCTCCACTTTACATCTGAGTTTCCTCTCATCTGCTAAGCCTGTGGACCTAGAGCAACTTCAGAGCTCCCAAGTAAATATCTTGACAGTAGCCTTCAATAGACCTCTTGGCCAGCTCCCACAATTGTGTGAACTCTAGGACCTATAATAATCCCATATTCCACATCATATTGATGATCCTGCTTCCTGAAAACCCTAACTGATAAAACAGGTGAATAAAAACTGCCCATCTTGAGGGCCTAACATGGGCCCTTATCTTCATGACACCCATAGAGCAGGTGAAGAATATTAACCCCATTTTACATGTAGGAAAACCAAAGACCAAGAAGGTTAAAGACCTAGCAGAACTAGAATGCAAAGCTGTGTGTCTCTCTCCTGAACCTAAGCAGTGGTCACTTGGTCCCTCTAAAACTGATGACCAGCACCATATCCCATTAAGTATAAAAGTACTGTAACTACCATATGTGCTTATTAGAAATAGGAAAGACTCTTGGACATATCAGTTTAAGATGTCAAAGAAATGGCAAAATAACAACAACAACAACAATAATCATAGAGTAGGCCATTCCCCAAAAGAGAGTGAACACTGAGGGAATGAACGGTAGACCTGCCAGTCCACAGGAAAATGGTCCATTAGGCAAACTGGTTTGGGCAATGCCTCAAGCAAAGGAGGCTGATCCCTTGGCACACAGGCAAGAGAGAGAGGATGGCAATATCATTTCTCTGCACCGTTTACCGCTCTGCACCCTCCCACTAGCCAACAATTCCAGACAGTCCAACTGGGAGGAAATCAAAGAAGCAATTGAACGAGGGCTCTGGGTTTGTGCCCAAGAGTCATAGGATCCCAGAACAAAGCAGGAAGGCACGGGCCCCAGCAGCTTCCAAGGATGCCCTCAAGGTTTTCTGCTTCTCTGACCAAGGGAAGCATCTGGGAATGAGGCTGGACAGCATGGAGCAAAGCAAATTCATGTTGTATGGTTGTTTCTGGGCAGAGAAGAAGGAATGGGCCCTGGAAGAGTAGCAGAGAGAGATGGCATGGAGCATACCCCCTGGTGCAGCCTCTGACCATTCCTCTCCGTCCCCGCACCCCCAGGGAGTGTGCTCTGGTTCCTCCTCCCAGGAACCCTCCCTCCTCACTTCCACCCAGTGATGAGCGTCACTCCCTTTCAGACTGTGCTGTAGGCTGCCACCTTCAGAAGTCTTCCTTATTACCTCTGTTCCTGCTCCTTCCACACAGACTCACCCATGTTCCTGTGTGGTGCCTTATCCCATCTAGTTGTTTCTTAGGTGCCTATAGCAATTCCTTCAGAGAAACACTCGACCTCTAAAATCTTTTTCCTCCTTGCATAAAAATTAAGCTTTATCATTTTGTAAATCAATGCTGTTCCTAATCAAAGAGAAAAAAATTTCCAAAAACATAGATATCCTCATCATCCAGATATTTGGACCATTAACACTTTGGTTGCTATAGTTTGGATCTAGAATACTCCAGAAGGCCCCCATGTTACAGGCTTGGTTCCCAGCTTGGCGCTAGTAGGAAATACCGGGACCTTTAAGAGGTAGGGCCTAGTGGGAAGTCCTAGGTCATTGGGGGTGGACCCTCAAAGGAAACAGTGGGAATCCCACCCCTTCGTCTCTCTTTGCTTTCTGGCTGCCATGAAGTGAGAGGTATCCTCTGCCACACACTCCCACCATGATGTACTGCTTTACTACAGGTTCAGAAGCAATGGGCCAACCAACCATGGCCTGAAATCTCCAAAACTATGAGTCAAAATAAACCTTTCCTCTTTTTAAATTGATTATCTCAGATATTTTGTTACAATAACACTGACTGACTAACACATTGGTAGATGTGCATCAATCCACATTATCAGTACATGTACCTAAGAAATCGTTAGTGATAGGGGCAGTGTGATAAAATGGTTAGGTTTGGGCTTTGTAGTTAAATTAGTTTGGGTTGGAATCGTCAATCTAGTTGTATCCAATCTAATTGGTAAAACAGTCCTTCAGGAACGTAGCTTTCTCCTATGTAAAATGGTTATAAAGTTATGTTAAATAAGTGAGCCACACAAAACCCACTAAGCACAGCATATGCTAAGATTATTTTTGTGTGTGCATGGTAAGGCATACATGCAAAAACAATTTATCATTCTAAAGTATAATATTCAGTGGCATTTAGTGAATTTTCAAGGTTGTGCAACCAGCACCATTATCAAGTTCAAGTACATTTTTATCTTCCCCAAAGGAAACTCCACCCCCAGTAAGCAGTTCACTCCTTTCCCCCTTCCTCCCAGCAGCCTCAAGCAACTGCTAATCTGCTTTCTGTCCATATGGAAAATCACTCTTTTTTTATCTTCAACTTTTCTCTTTCTTTTAATTTTTCCTGGCAGCTTTTATCATGGTCAAGTTTCTCTCATTAAACAAACCAAATCAAACTTCTAAGAGGAAATAAATAAAAACAAAAATAAGAACAAAAGCTACAAAACAAGCATATAAAAATTAGCTGACACATCTTGAGGCACTACCCCATCTCTTCCCATCAGGCTTCTTGAAGAGTGACCCGTCCTTACTTTCCCAGCATCTTCGTTCTCACCCTCCCCAAACCCAGTACCCTGGCTCTCATAGCAGTGGTAGGCCCTCCTAGTGGACAAAGCTGTGGTCCACTTTTAGCTTCTATCTTTCTTCATGGCTTTGCCCCATAGAATACTGCTGACCACCCCTTCTTGAAACTCTCTTTCCTTTGTTTCCAAACACCACCTGTCCACCTCAGTTTCTGGCTGTATGAGCCCTCTTCCTGCTCCTTCCTCTCCATCTTTCCATGGTGATCACACCTACCACCCCAGCTTCTGCTGTCAGAAAGACCTCAGGGTCTTCCTGCTCTCCCCAAATTCTCCTGTTCATCTGTGTCCTGGACATTGCTTCCTGGTTGTGTCCAAGGCATTTGCCATGTTTCGAGTGTCCCCCCAAAGTTAATGTGTTGGAAATTTAAACCCTAACGCACCAGTGTTCAGAGGTGGAACCTTTAGAGGAGAGCAGGTCCTATGGCTCTGCCCTCGTAAATGGATTGATGTCACTGTCACAACAGTGGGTCTTCAGAGTGGGTTGCTCTTACTTTTGATCTTGCTAACCCTCTCACCTTCTGCCATGGGATAAAGGCAAGAAGGTCCTCGCCAGATGCTGGCACCTTGATATTGGACTTCCCAGCCTCCAGAACTATGTGAAATCAATTCCTTATCTTTACAAATTACTCAGTTTGTGATATTATGGCAATACAAAATGGATTAAGACAACATCTCAAAGTCAGCATGTCCAAACTGAATCATCCAGAACCCGACTGATGATTGATGCTCTTACTCCCACTAATGGTATCATCATCCACCCAGTTTTCCAAGTGTGAATTTTAAATTACCTGTGGTTCCTCTTTTTTTTTCCTAATTCTTCTTTTTCCACTGGATAACAAATCTTATCAATTATAGAAACGTCTTTTCCCTTCTGTCCACCTCTGTTGCCACTGTCTTCATTCAGATTCCCAATATCTCTTCTATGAATGACAACAATCACCTTTTTATTCATAGATATTCTTTCCATAACTTTCAGAATTATATCTTAAAATATAAAAGTGGTCATGTCATTCTGCTATTTAAATGCCTCTACCTTCTAGAAAATATAGTTAAACTCCTCCATCAGGCCCTGACCATCTCCTTACCCTCATCTCCTAGAACAAACAGGATATGTTATACTCTCTACCAGGGGCTTGCAAGTGGAGCAGCCTTCACCCTGACCCCATAAGTGGGCCTGTGTAAGTGGGCCCACAGTAAGCCAATTAGCCGTCTCTGCCTCTCAGCCCTAGGAGCTGGTCCAGGACTAAGTCAGAGAACAAGGGCGGTTTGGGCTTGGTTTAAGCTCTGGAGACATCAGACCTCTTCTTTGCACTGGATGTGAAGAAAGGAAGCACAGAGATTGATTGAACCGCTGTCTCTTGCAAACAAGGGGAACCCAGGATTAGAACCACCATGGGGGAAAGAGGAAAACTTATCTTAGTGATATCTTTGGGGATCTGCATCAAATCCTACCCAGAGTGATATGCTCTTCATCTATTTTTTTTTTAATAAACACATGGCACTCCCCGGCCCTGGTGTTTTGTTTTTGTTTTTATTCTTAAGTTCATTAGAGTTTGGCTTTGTGTCACTTGGAAACCAAACTCCCTATGCATCACCCTTTCAGCCAGCATTTTCCAAATTTTGCTGAACTTTACATTCATCTGGGGAATCTTACAAACTCCAGTGCCAGCTACATCATAACATCTGGGGATGGGAGTGGGTGTCAGTAGTTTTTAAAGATCATGGTGATTCCAATGCATTGCAAAACCACTGCTACAATGTAAGCAACTTGCCCTGGACTTCACTCACTCCCTGCTCCCAATTTACCAGCACTCTTTTCGTGCCACATTGCTGCTCAGCTCCCCTTTGAACTCTGAGCACCTGAGTGGCAGATTCATGTCTTTCTCTTTTCGCCTTGCACGTGGTAGAACCTCAGAAAGTAAAATAATGAACAAATGAATAAATAAATAAATAAATAAATCATTCATTTGAATTTTCAGTAGTTCCTCTCTTTTGCTAAATGTGCAATGAATGCATATTTTTCTCTTCAAGACAAGTGGTTCTGGGCACAGGTGTAAGAAAAGGGAAAACATATAGCTGAGAACACAGTCTCTGGAGCCGCTGCCTTTGCTCAAATCCTGGTTCCCCAGGGCAAATACTCACCTGCTCCCTGATTCCCTCCCCACCTCTATGGAATGTAAATAACAACAGCTCTTACCTGGCAGTGATGTCTTAAGGACAACATAAATTAATATGTGTAATATTCTTAGAACATCGCTTGGTTCACAGCAAGCACACACCAAATGTCAGCCTCTAACTTTCTTCTGTCATTCATACACAGATGGATATGAAGCCCGGACTTGGAGGTCGGTGAACTGGATGTGAGACAGTCAGGATAGGTGGCTCTCTAGAATCTCACATGATTGGAAGGGGACACTAAGTGTGGGAGGAAGCAGAAAAGAGGGTGGCTTCTGGTATTTTCATTTTTAGGCCTTGAGCATGTTCAGATGCTGGAAGAGAGTCAGGTGAGGGGGAGAAGAGAAGAAGAGCCATGACAGATGGAGCCGGATCCCACAGGAGATGGGAGGAGATGGGGGTCTGGAGCCTTAGCAGGAAGAGGAATCTTGGACTGGAGGGGCATGCATCTGTCAGTCTCCAGCAGATGAGAAGAATGGCAGAAAGGATGGATGCCCATGTGTCCACTCCTGAATGTGCTTTAGGGGTGTTCTGCTTTGTGTGCAGTCTGTTAAGTTAGGTGAATTTTGTTCAGGTGGCTGAAAGTTTACTCCATTGGGGTGGAGACTCATTTACTGCTTGGTGGCAGAACAAAAGACGTGTAAAGTCCTCAGGTACTGCTAGCCGTGCCCTGCCCACAGAGCCAACAGCACACAATCAGGTGCTTTTAGATTCACCTGAATAGAGTCTGTTAATTGGAGAGAGGCCAGGTGAAGGGCTTATTGTTTTGTATTATTCATCAGGGAGATTCAGCCTCTTTAAAGGAACTCTTTTTTTTCCCCCCTGCCTTCAGGGAACAGAAAGTACTTCCTTATAGAGAATACAACTTTAACAGAATTCGTTCAGGGTACTAGACTATACCTGTGGAGTCCCTACATCAAAAGTGCCTGTGCTTTTAAATTTGTCAGAATAGTTAGAAGGTTCTTTGCTGTTTCAGAGCGATAGCAAGCTTCCAGCTAAGGATGTCCTGGAAAACATCACTCCCCTTCTCTAGCTGTTTCCTTATCTGGAAAAGAAGGGGGTAGGCCCCCGGACTGCTGGTTTCCTTCCTGCCTCCCTCCCTTTATGAACACTATATACCAAGCTCCTACAGCTGGCAGGGAACTCCTGTGGGTGCTGTGGGGAGATAAACAAAACCGGATTAAACAAAACCCAATACAGATAAAACTTGATTGAGCCATTGTCTCTCCCTCCACTGATTTGCAATTTTGCAGGAAAACTACAATCATCCCTAAGGATTGATTCTAGGACATCTACAGATACCCAAATCTGAGGATGCTCAAATCTCATATAAAATTGCTACCATTGCATATAACCTCTGCCCATCCTCCAATATACTTTAAATAATCTTTAGATTACTTATAATACCTGATTTGAAGTAAATGCTATGCAACTCATTGTTATGCTGTATTTAGGAAATCATAACAAAAAAACTACATATTCAGTACAGACACAATTTTTTTTTCTAATAATTCCATTTGAGGTTGGCTGAAACCTGTTACAGGGCCGAGGCTACCACAAAGCTGAGGCAGCCACAGAGGTACCTTCTTCACCCAGATTCTTGTGATCATGCCAAAGATTTCAGACACGTCGTTCAGAGTAACAGGCATGAGTTTATTAGAAGGGATAGGAAAAGGGAAGGGGACACTCTCAAGGGAGAGAGGAGAAAATGGGGTACTTCCCCTGCCCTCTAGTTTTAGTGGAGGTCCCAGGGACCAGAAGGGTTTCCAGAGTCCTGCCCAGGTCTACTTCTTGGCTTTTGACTGGCAGCAGGGTGACATCAGACTTTCAAGTCCACACGGTGCCTAAAAACTCTAGGTCACTTTGGCCCATGCTGATCCATTCTAACTGGAACCTGTTCTTACAGATTTTATGGCTGAGGGAATTATCCTTATCTTCTTGAGTTCTGAGATCTGGTCTGTATAAGGGTCACAAAAGTTCCCCCACTCTAGAGTAACCTGTATTCTTTTTATTGGCATTTCAGGCCTGCATTTCTTCTGCAGATAACAGGTAGTTTGCTGAAGAATGTAGCATATCCTGTCGACTTAAGCCAGGCAGAGCTGCAGGTAAATAGCTTTTTTAAAAAAGAAAGCATGTGGGGATCAGCCCAGTGGGCCCAGTTTATAGAATTATGCCCTTATCCTCAGGTTCCCACTGCTCACGTCTGTCTGTTCCCTATCAAATCCACAGACACAGAGAGCCACCATATAACCCAAATCACTCTATTGCAGTTAAGGTTTTTTGGTTTTGTTTTGTTTTTGGTTTTTTGTTTTTTGTTTTTTAGTTGTAGATAGATACAATGTCTTTATTTTTTTATTGCTTTGTATGTGGTGCTGAGGATCTAACCCAGGGCCTCACGCATGCGAGGCAAGCGCTCTACCACTGAGCTACAATCCCAGTCCCTGCAGTTAAGGTTTTTAACACCTTTCATTTGAACACTTTCAGGTGCTTCCTAATGTCTCTCTGCTTTCAATCATTTTTCCTGCCCTGCACTACAGTCAGAAAGTTTCCCCTGAAGCACACGGCTCTCTACAAACTGTCCTCCAGCCCTCAGACTCTCCCGCTCACTCAGGCTCTAATCTTTTCTTCTTCACGTCTTGCAAACTCCTATTCCCACCTCCAGGCCCAACTCTATGCTTTCCCTACACCCACACCCTTGGTAGAAGGAACAGCTGCCTCCTCCTGCTCTCTTCCTGACAATCTGAAAGATACCTCAGTTTTAGCACGTATCACAGTAGGATCATTTACCTGTTTCCTACATTGGGGAAAGGACAGATCTTAATTATTTTTGTTTCCTCAATGCCCAACACTTAACTGGTGCTGAGTTAATGATCATGACATCAATAAATATCACATGTGAGAAATATGCAAAATCATCTCTGCCTTTGGCCTCCCAGGTCATAACCATGCTTTGGGGGAATCCCTGATACCAAGGGCATGAGAATTTTTTTTTCTTTATTATTTCAAACACAGAGCAACAAAGTCTGAAACAGTGAACATTCATGTGCCCACTGTCCATCTTTGACAAATCTTACCATTTACAATAATTTGCTTCCAACTTTTTTTTTGTCTTTTTAAAGACATAAACATAATTTATGCATACTTTTTACCCCAAAGGGATCTGTTCCTTCTCCTTCTGAATTGGCTTTTGTTATTCAAATATATGTTTTAATGTTTACTACAAAAGCATATATTTCTAAACAATATTTTGTACTGTTTTTCATGTTTTTAAACATGTTAACTTTGTATATATGCATACTACATATGTGTATGTTTGTGTGTGTATATATACACAGATATAATAAAGTTACAATTTATTTTTTCTCTCAACATTATTCAGATGCATGTAGGCCTCTTTCTGGGCTCTCTGTTCCATCCCACTGTCTATTGTCTATTCCTGCACTCATGCTTTAATATCAGTGTCTTTATAAGAGGTCTTAGTAGCTGGCAGGGTAAGTCTCTTCTCCTTAATCTTCTTCCAAATCATTTAAGCTATTCTTTGTACTTCTCTCTTCCATGTGGTTGTTAAGATCAGCTTGTAAAGATTTAGGAAATTCCTTAAATTTTTATATTAATTTGAGAGAAGCCCTATCTTTATGGTTCTGAGTCTTGTCACCTGTGAGCCAGGTTCAGCCCTCCAACTGTTCAGGTCTGAGGTAATGAACCAGAGCAGCCCTCCTGAAGGAATCCACAGGCAGAGGGAAGGTGCATCAGACACATAACTTTCTCCTACTTGAAACATTGCTTCCTGGGTGGGAGGAGGCACGGGATTTCAGGCAAACGTGTTAGTAGAATAGACTGGAGAGGGCTTTGCTGCAGGATCAAGGTTTGGCTTTTCCTCCCAGCCAGCAGGCGACTCTGTGTTTAAATGTTCAGAAGCCCTTAAAATCCATTCCCTGAGTGCTTAGCAGGGGAGCTATTTATATCTCTTTCCACTGCTTCTGGAAACAAATAATTACCATATATTCCAGCAGAGTTTCCAGCAGAGGTTTGTTTAAGGCTGTCTGCCTCGCTCCCCTCTGTACCTTTCACACCCAGCACATGGTGGACGCTTACCACATCCCAGTGCGGATTCCAGCCAGCGCTCACTCACTGAGGAGCTACCCTGGTGTGGCCCAGGGTGGAGTGCTTAAAAGATTAGAATCCCCTGGTCCTCACCACAGTGGCAGGTGGGATCCTCTCCATTTTGCACTGGAGAAAGGATGGCTCAGGGAGCTGAAGGGAGTCATCCAATCACGGACACACAGATAGTAGAGGAAGGAATGGTGTGTCCACCGTTGTGCCTGTTGGTACCTATCATGAAGGAGAGGAAAGGAGAGGAGAGAAGAGAAAGAGGGTCAAGGAGAGACCATGGAAGGAAGAAAGGGGAAGGAGGAAAGTGAGGGGGTAGAGAGAGGGCAGGAAGAGAGGGAGGGTGGTGGCAGCTGAGGCTCCAGGCCCATCCTGGAAAGGAAGACTTCCTGTCCCAGAGTCTGCATCCTGGGTCCTGTGAGCACCCATTCAAGAGTAATCTGATCTTTCCAGGGAGACCTTGTGAGTCCTTTAAAGGAGAAAGGAGAGGAGGAGAAGGAGAAGGAAGGTGGGTAGATTTTTCACAACTGAGGATCCTCTCTGAGTGCAGTTCTTTGAAGCCTGGTTAGTGTAGGAGAGAATCCTGACACCTGTTACCCAGGGACCCTTGCCCTCTGTGATAGGGATAGAAAAGCCACAGCAGCTCCATGACCGCTGTAGCCTGGCAGAGGGACTCAACTCAAGACCAAAGGAGACACCAGAGAGATGATCTGAAGTATGCAATTTGGTTAAAC
Source organism: Geosciurus inauris (assembly GCA_004024805.1). Classification (NCBI taxonomy): domain Eukaryota; kingdom Metazoa; phylum Chordata; class Mammalia; order Rodentia; family Sciuridae; genus Geosciurus; species Geosciurus inauris. The sequence goes on from PVHX01015777.1 coordinate 37,696, forward strand.
TTAAATAAAAATCAAAACTTCCCCAGAATACGGACACTACTTCTCTCTAGGGTGAAACTTTGGACAATTTTCCCTGTTCAAATGTTCTCAGACCTGCATATATCCTATGCACTGATTTGAAGGAAATTGTTCAGAGGTCCTCCTCAGTCTCAGCGGATGGACAGGAAAGAGAGTATGCGTGCCCAGGGTGGAGCTGTGGGCTTGAGGAGGCTGCTGCGGGGGAGGGACTGCCACTCCTGTGCTCAGACACTCAGGTGAGCAACCCATTACAGAAGGTGCATTGCTATGGCATTACCTCAGCCAGGAAGGAGCCACTGTGGACTTTTGACTTTACTTTCCCCTCCCTCTCTCCTATCCCCAGCTCCCTGGGGCACCTCCCTTTTCTGATAGCTTCTGAGGCCAACATGCCCCCCAAGCTCTCAGGGGTATGGGCTTAATTAAAAAGCAGTCTAGTTTGCCACTCCATAGGAAACAGGGCAGACAGGATGTTGGTGCCAAAGCAAGCCAAAAACCAACTCAGTATGGGAGGCATCTGTCAGCTTCCTGTTGAAACCTTTGGGCTCAGCTACACAAGGCTGCCAGGACAGGAGTATCGGGGCCTGCGGCCCACATGGGAGTTAACAGACTGGCTTCAGGCCTGGGGGGAGGTTCTTGGCTAAATGGGCAGGGTTTGAGAGTCTCTGGCGTTAGCCAAGGATACTTGTCCTCAGGTGAGCAGCAGCATTGATCTTCCGAGGGGACTTCTAGCTTGATATAGGAAGTGGTTTTGGATTCAGGAACAAGGTCTGAACTTTAAGGGGAAAAGAGAAGGGAAGTTAGTGAGACCTTGGGATCCCAGTTAAATGGGGTCTATGGGATTTCACTGGGAAACCTATGAGAACTGGAGCAGAAGCTCAGTCCTCAGACTGGGCTGGGGAAAGGCTGGAGCTGAGAAAACAAGTGGGGCCCAAGGTGGGGAGCTTTTTCAGGAAAGCTTGGGCGATGAACCGAGATCTGTCTCTCCCACTGCCCAGATGAGATTTCCACTGCAGGAGCAGGTCTGGGTTCACCGGCTCATGGGCCTGGGAGAAGCTACATAGAACATTTCAGGATCTCCAGCCCTTGAACGTGGACCTGGTTGGGGCAAGCAGAGATGGATGCCTTCATTCCCACTGTATGGGTCTAAGGTGCAAATCTTAACTTGAACCTGCAGATAAACTGATGTTTCCCCAAATTATTAACAAAGCACTTGGCTGGTGTTGACTGTTGTCAGTTCACTTTTGAAATTAAACAATTGCATTTCCTCATACCCATACTGGAGAGCCCTTAGAAAAATGGAAAAGAGGAAACCAAGAGGTAAAGAGTACAAATGAATACATTTCAGGGGCCACCTCCTCCCCTTCTGCCATTGGCAGGCAGTTGTCACTGTTCAGTCACTGCAGTCTTCCCTTTGGGCCCAGAGCAGCTGACAGTGCTCAGCAAGGCCCCACACACCTTCATCTCTAATTGCTCAGTGTTTGCCACTCTGTTTGGGATTGAGTGAGGAGCCAGAAATCTTATTTCTTAAAGATGGTCCCAATATCTCTCATCCTGTGAGTGCTTTTTCATTGTAACCTCACCATGTCCCTATCAAGAGTTGACATCTGCTTCTGCACCCCCTCAAAGAGTAGGATGCGGTGATGCTTGACCGATGGAATATGGAGGAAGTGTAGCTGTGCTGATGCTGACTCCGCTCCTCCTTGGCTAGCAGCTCCTTGGCTGCCTTTTGGAACCCAGATGTCAGGCTGTGAGAAGCTCACACCACAGAGAGAAGTCATGTGCAGGTAGCCACTCAGCTGAGCCATGACAATAGCCAACATTAAGTGCAGGGCACCTGACTGAGCCATCTCAGATCCCCGGCCCAGTTGAAACCTCAGTGGACATGTGCCTATAATCACATGAAAGAGCCTAAGCGGGCATTGCCCAGCTGAGACTGGTTGATGCACAGGGAGCCCATAAGAAGTGAGTATAGGGGCTGGGATTGTAGCTCAGTGGTAGAGCGCTTGCCTTGCATGCATGAGGCCCTGGGCTCGATCCTCAGCACTACATACAAAGCAATAAAATAAAAGACATTGTATCCATCTACAACTAAAAAAATATTTTTTTAAAAAAGTGAGTATATAGTAAGTCATTTTAAGCCACTAAGTGTTGGGTTGGTTTGGAACTCAGCAATAGATAGCTGGAGCAGAAATAGACTAACCAAGACACAAGCCTTAGAGCAGCCACCATTTATGACTTCTTATCCAGTTTCTCATGCATCTTTAGCCGCTGGTGGGTTATCTGGGGGCTGACTGGTCTGGTTTGGCCTCCAACAGGACAACTCTGTTCTGCTCTGAGTATTCCCTCATTCTCCCACAGGCCAACCCACAACTGCTATCCTGGCAAAAGCAGGGATTTGAGACAGACAGAGAGAGACAGAGACAGACAGACAGACAGAAAAATACCTAAACTCTTAAGACCTAAACTTGAGCTGGCATACTGTCACTATCACTAAACATTGTTCAAAGAAAAATCTCAAGGCCGGCCTGTATTCAAGGGTTAGGAAAATGGATTCTATTTCTGATGGAAATGCTACAAAGTCATATGGCAGAGGGTGTACCTCCTGGAAGAGAGAGAGCATTGTGTCCCTTTTTGTAATTAGCCTGTCACAATTGTTAATATGGACATTTGCAGGCAAGTGGTGAGATATAAATTCCTCCTCTGCTTTGGCGCTCATCACCAGTTAACTCTCCATTCCTTAAGATTAATTTCCATTATTGTAGCTTTTCAGACTGCATGAAGAGTGATAAAGGAGAAAAGGGACTGCGCAGAGGACTTTGGTGACTAGCCCTACCTGTTGAGTCCTCTAGTGCTTTGTTCCTCAAACAGCACTTTGTGAGGACCTCAAGCACTGAGGTGGCTTCTTAGGGAGGCAGGGAAGAAGGTGTGCATATGCCTGAGGAGCTCTAGGTCCCCACCATAACCAGAGTAGCTCTGTTCTCTCTTCAAATTTCCTTTGGAAAAATAAAAGGCCTTGAAATCCACCAGACTAGAGCAATATCTCAATCTTCTAGGAAAGGAAAGTCTAAGAAGTGACTCAACAGTTGGGCGTCCTGGCTGGTATTAGAATTCCATCTGCTGACCCATTCCAAGGCCAGTTCTTCTGCCTTTTTTTCCCGCTCCCTCACTGGGTTCATGATGGCTGATGATCACTGTAGCTGGTGGATAGAGGGAAACTGAGGCAGTCACAAGGGATGCCCCTGACACTTGCCAGCTTCAATTCTCCACTTCCCTACCAAGAAAGACCCATCATAGCCTTACACCCTGAGCCTCAGTAAACTCCCATCTCTTAGCACACACATCCTCACACAATGGGCCCTATTAAGACCTGATCCCAGAATCACAGACAGTTCAGGACATCATATTGGCAGCAGGCTGGACTGGCTGGTCAACTCAGGGAAAAAGCAGGGCATACCGGGTACAGCTGATCCTATAAGTGCAGATGGAACTCCATCTGGAAGGAGAGTTCATTTCCCAGGAGAAGGCCTAGGCTTGCTTGAAGGCTGTGATCTCCTTGTTCTCCTTCCAATGTGTTCCATTTCTTCCCAAGTGCATTTTTTTAGGACATGAGCTATTTATAGATCCTCCTAAGCCCTTTTCAGTCTGTTTCCTGTTCAAGTACTGCATTAGTCACCAGCAAGCATCTCAGGCAACCTCCCATCCCTGCCTGATCCCAGCCACAAGGAACGCAGGGATGCTGGTCAGAGTCTGGCGGATCCCAGAGCAGAGGTGGGAAGGGGAGGCAGGAGTCTGGCTAGGGAGGCAGAGGAGAGAGTCTCTCATCCCCATCCTTGGTTGTATGAAGCTGTGAGCCCCATGGCTTCCTGGAGTTTACTTAGCCCTTGGAGACACAGAAACTGCAGAGGCACCTCTGTCTGGCTGCATACTTTTGCCATTACTTGATGACCTATTTGCATGCAGCTCCTTGCAGAAAATTTCCTCCCAAGCCATATACGGTGATTTCATTGCACCACAAACTGAGTCTTCTATCTGCTATCAGTGACCAAGGTCCCTTCCTGCCTTCCTCCTTCTAGCTGTATACATCCTTCCTTCTACCCTCAGTTGCCTAGGCTGCTCTGAGCTCCCTCCAAGCTCAGTTCTCTCCACGTGTGATTGGTCCTAGAAATTTACCAGCTTCATCTGATGGAAAGGACCAGGGGATCTGAGCTAAGTTCTTATACTCACAGGCCCACAGAGCAGTGAGCTCTGCAGCTGAGGGAAGAAAGAGGGGACTTCAGGCCAGGGGATGGCCAATGGGGCAGCAACCAGCCCTCCATGTGCTTTCACTTTCCTGCACCTCTGCTCACATGGTTATCTGACCTGAAATGGATACATACCCTGGCCCATGGCAAATGCATCAAGGGATCCATGGTTGGAAATTTCCAGCAGGCCACCAACAGCTATTTGGCAACCCCTGGCCACCTCGATCACTCTGATCAAATTCAACAAATCCCTAGTGAAGGACTTGAGGGCATGTTTGCTAGTCCTGTACTTCCTGGAGACAAAGGAGAGAAATGTGGAGGGGAGTCCGAAGTTCTGTTTGCACAGCTTCTCACCAGGTGGCCCACATCCCCAGACTGAGATGCGGGCCTCAAACTAGCCTCACCACTCCCCAGGCCCCAAACAAGGGGACTTCTGTCCTTTGAACAGAGCTTCTGATGGTCTCAGAGATAACTCATTCTGGGTTCTTCTTGGGGGCAGTGGTCTCAGTCCCAACCTCAGAGTCATCCAACTCAAAGCAGAGAGGGATCACCTACTGCCAGCTGGTCAGAGAACATGGCTCTGTGCCAGGGTGTCTGACAGGTGCTACGGGAACAAATGCTCAGAAATGGCCTTGGGGAGAAGGTGCACAGGCTAATGCCACTCTCCTATCACACTCAGAGAACTGGCATGCACACCAGCATCCTGAGCGGAGGATGTGGAGAAAATGAGGCATGAGTTGTATGTGCCAGGCACTAGCACAAGCCTAGGCATACCAGCTACTCCTGAGCTGTGAGGAACACCAACAATCTGCCCAACTATTTTTATTTCCATTTGGTTTCCATCCTAGGAAATGCATTACAGACTGTCTCCCCGCAGAGCAAACTCAATTACATCCTTGGGAGGGCACAGGCCCAGAAGACGCCATCAGGGATGGCTGAGTCATGCTTAGTCAAAGATGAGTTTGCTTCTGCAAGTGCTGGAGGCCTCGAGACTGATTTCCAGGGGAGAGGTGGTCCAGGAGCAGGGTAAGATGTGAGCACCAAGCAGGGACTGCCCCTCTTTGGAACCTCCAGTAGATTTTTAAACCAAGAGCATCTGAGAGTGACACCCTTATCCAGGCTCCTCTTTAAATGAGATCCTCTCCCACTTCCACTCTTTATTTTTACAAATCAGCTTAGCATGTGACGCATGCCTGTAATTCCAGCAACTCAGGAGGCTGAGGCAGGAGGATCACAAGTTGGAAGCTAGCTTCAGCAATTCCACTTGCTCTAAGCAAGTTAGCGAGATTCTGTCTCAAAATAAAAAAAAATGGCAGTTGAACAACCATGAATTCAAACCCTGGTACCAAAAAAAAAAAAAAAATCAACACACATATAGCAAAGTGCATAGGACAGTAACTAAAGCAAACGCCCATGGGCTCATCACACACACCAGGAAAGGAAACCTTGCCAGCATTTCACACACCTTGCACATATCTATCTGCTCACACTCATCTCTGACCCTCTTAGATTTCTACGGAATCAACTTCCTTTTCCTTTACTTTTACCACCTGACTTTGCATCCTGAAAGAAAAGTAGTTTACTTTTACCTGTTTGGGGCTTTATATGAATAGTCACGTTATGGGATTTCTACATTTCCTGGTTCTTTTCCTCAGTTATATTTTGCTCAGTTATGCCATGTTGTTGTATATAGCTTCAGGACGTTCATTTCATTTTTATGGCTATATTAGTATTTCACTGGATAAATGTGCCACATTCATTTATTTGGGCGTTCCCAGGTTCTTTTGAACAATGTGACAATGAGCATGTTTGGTATGTATATCCTGGTACAAACATGCAAGCATTTCTCCAGGGTTCATGCCTAGGAGCAGAGTCGTCAGACTGACAAGTGGTAGGTGACAACAAGTGGTTTGCCAAGGGTTGCGCCACCTCTTGCTCTCTGTTGGACCTGAAGAAGCTCTGCTGGGGGAGGCAACCCCGAGTCTGGGATTGCTGGTCCCACAGAGATGCTTCAGAAAGGCGTACTCCTATTGCCAAGTCAGCCTGGCTGTGCATTTGCTCCTTCCCCATCTCACTGATGGGCCTGTCAGCTCCTGCCCATTGTTCAGCTTCTGCTGTTGCAACTCCCCAGGGCTGAGCCCAGTCTTCCTCCTATCTCAGGCTCAGTTCACTGTGGATCCTAGACACATATGGTCAAGGACATGGTGGACAGTTTTGATGTGAAGGTTAGTCCAGGGGTAGTGGGCATCACACAGGAAGTCAGAGATTACTCAGGGTAGGGGCTTCAGCAGGGCTGCTGCAGGGTGGCACTGCCAAGTCTGGGACATGGGGCATGATGGTTCCTCATGGCAGCCTGGGTCAAGCAGCAGGAGGAGATAGTAGGACTATCTATCCCTTGTTCCAGAGAACTGGAAGACAGTCTTTAGCATAGTCTACTTCTTATGGATCTTTATCTTACAACCCCAAATCCATCACAAATAGAATTAAACAAAAAGGGAAAGTTTATGAGGTTTGTATAAAATATAATGGTAGGCCTGCTTTTAGAAGGAGCTTTATCCAGAAGCTCAAATAATATCAGAATCAGGTTCATGGAATATGTGGCCTCTACTTTAGGAGAGTGAGCAGTTGCTAAGAAAGCATCAGATGAAGCTGCATAGAAAAGATAAGATTCTAGAACAGGAATGGAAATCTGTAGTTCAGGCTGAGGCCAGGCATCAGCAGGATTTAGCCAGGGACAACTCAGTGAGTAATCCCTTACAGGGGACCCTTGAGGGTTCCTAGTCCTAGTGAACCACACTTGTGGGCTTGGGAATTGGAAGACTCATGTAACCCTAAAAAGGCATGTTTACATCCTCAGATTCCTAAAAAATATTAGTCTATTATTATTCTGAGCATCTGGGAGGGGACTCCTAGAGAAGAAAGGGAAAAATGAATGTTTTTCCTAGAGAAGAAAAACTTAAGTATGTTTTCTATACTAAAAATTGGGAACTGAGGTCTGATTTAAGATTTGGCGATTTAAGATTTAAGATTAAGATTTTTCTAGTAAGGTGCTATTGGAATTACTGAGACATTTCTTTGGTGCATGAGACCAAACAGACAGAACATTTGAACTCATGACTGCACTGATTTTTAATAACGTCTATTAAGGTTTTTGTTTGTTTTATGTTTTGGTGCTGAGGATTGAACCCAGGACCTCACACATAGCATGCTAAGCAAGTGCCCTGCCACTGAGCTACATCCCCAACCCCTAAGATTTTTCATTTTAATACAGAAAAAAAAAAGTAAAAACAAGTGGCTCAATATCCCAATGATGAGATAACCTCCTTAGCATTTTTCAAAATAACACCTCTACATGTTATTTATACAGAAAGGCATAAAAGGAAAAAGCCAAACCTTCTTCCTTTGCCCCCTTCCCACAAGGATCCACAAGTCAGAGTGTCTTATGTATTTTCCAGAAAATTACTCTTGAG
>PVHX01015778.1:0-45412 GCA_004024805.1 Geosciurus inauris
AAAACGGCTCCAAATTTAAAGGGGACAATCAGTAATCTCAGAAGTTCTTACTTTGCTTGGCTAAAATGGAAAGAGTGAAAACATCAGCCAGGAAAGGGGGACTCTTGCTAATGGAGTTTTAAATGTAAAAGGGTGAACTTGGCTAGCCTCCACTCTGGTTTTGAGGGTAGACAGCTATCGATATTCTTCCTAAATGTAAGACACATCATTCTGGGGTTTGGAGACTCCTGCCTGGGTCTCATGATAAACTTGATTGATATTTGTGATCCTCAAGAACCACCTGTATTTTTTTAATTGAACATTTTTAACTCAATTGCTTTACTAATATTTCCTTTTTTTTTTGGTACCAGATTGAACCCAGGGGCACTTAAGCAATGAGCCATATCCCCAGCCCTTTTTTATATTTCACTTAGAGACAGGGTCTCGCTGAGTTGCTTAGGGCTTCACTAAGTTGTTGAGGCTGGCTTTGAACTTGTGATCCTCCTGCCTCAGCCGCCTGAGTTGCTGTGATTACAGGAGTGTGCCAGGGTACCCAGCTTGACATTTACTTTTAAAAAAACCCATATAACATCATAAATAGAAAGCAAGAAAGACAGAAATAGAAGTAAAAGCATTGTTTTCGATTCTAGCAGGCATGGCCTTGAAGGCAGGCCTGATCTTCTGTCAAAAGGAGAGAATAGTCAGTTTTAGCGACATGTTAGCAAATTCAAGTGCTAAGCTGAAAATTTCTCCTGTGGGTAATCAGGATTGAAAGAACTAAAAAGGAAGAATATGTACATGCTGAGATTCTGTTTAACACTCTGCCTGGCACCTGACGTCACCCAGCACAGTCCCAGGAGTTCACTTTCCACACTTGGAAAAACAGTGGCAAGATGGCGAGAGCCATCTATACTCGTGCTTGTGTTCAGCATTTGCCCTGATTCTCTCAGGTCAAGAGGGGCTTAACTCCCAGAGATGGCAATCCCACTTCTGGATTAGGGTCTCTAGACTGCCACATGATGTGTGGGTAGAACGGAGATAGTGGGCAAGGGTGTCACATGTAATGAAATCTGGATGACGATACCGTGAGCAGCTAAGGAAGAGGCAGGAGATCCAGAAGAGGCCTCAACTCGTGGTGGCGACGCCCCTGGCTGCCACCTCTTACCCACTGATTTTTCGCTTGTGCCAAGTAAGGACATACATCCTTCTAAGATGGAGATGGGGACAGGCAGCACCGCTCTCCTTATATCTAGGCTCCCCACCACCCCAACTCCACCACACACACGGACACCAAGATGGAGCTCATCACTTCTTGTAGAACTGTCTAGTCCCATGTCTTAGGGATTTCCACAGTGGCAGCAAGATAGAGTTGTGTCTTCTTACTGTAAGTAACACAGAATCCACTAGGAGACAAAAAGGAGACCAGTCATGGCCCAGGGTGGACGTATTGGCCCCACTTATAGCCTGTCCTGCGTGTCCCTAGAGGGCAAGATATGGCTAAGGGAGAGAAGAAAGAAGTGCTGCATCCCCTGCTGATCTCTCCTAATCCTGTTTCCTAATACAGCACAGCTTTGGCTGCTTAGGAAGAGAGGGGAGGGCAAGAGGAGGGGAGGCACGGATGGAGAGCTGTATCTGACTCCAAGGAAGGGGAATTTGGACTTGGAGTAATGAAAAAGAACTTTATGGGCCCAGGACAAGAGTACAAATGGAAGCCCTTAAACCCAGTGTCTCCATAGTTAATTTATACACCTTGTAACACACTTGAAATATGTGCTTTCTTCCTTGACACACATAGCTTTATAACAACCTAGAAGGTCAGGTTTGAGTCTAGATTCTCTGAGTTTGGTTCAGTCTTACATCTACAGAGTCTCCTGTGCATACATGCAGACACTCCAACCCATATGTCCTGACCTGCCCCACTTGCAACAGCCACCCTTCGTGCCTTGAATATCTGCACTTAGGAGAAGGCCTGCCTGGGCCCTCATTACATGTTTGAGGCCATATGGGCAGACATTTCAGGTGTCCCAGGTACCTGGAGCAAGGCCCAAAAGGGGGAAAGGCCATGAGCTCCAGGCTGTCAGGTCCCCTTTGTCCTATGAACTCCTTTTCCTTCCCTAACCCCAGCCCCCATTCCCTTCTCTGGGAGCTTGGTAAGCAGAAGGCAAGCCCCAGACAGCTCTCTCTGGAAGGATAACGATGATAAAGCAAGGCCAGACTTCTGCATTTCTAGCTCACAAAACGTTATTAGAAAATGCAGCCAATTCAGTTTCTGTTTCAAAAAGTTGCTGTTTGGTAATGGCTCATTTCCCTTTTTGAGTCTCAGCAAAGATTCAGCAAAATGAAAAACAGTGAACATCACCTTAGCAGCTAATGAGCTCCAGAGAACAGGTAGGAGGTGTGACCCCAGCCCTGGCAGGAGGCTCTGCACCTGCCCCCCACACTTCCCAGCCCCATACATGCCTGCCAGGGGGTGAGACCACAGCTCCGCCAGCTCCTGTCTTAGACTTGCCCCTGGAACTCACCCTTTCTCCTCCCTCCCCACCCCCTGAATATTTACAGAGGAACATCTCAGCTGAAGGAAGCGGTTGGGAAAGAGGCAACCCAGGAGCAGAGCTGCTGGGCGCCACCCTTGGGCTGGTGGAGAGGATGCAGCTGGTGTTTCCCATGCCCAGGCTGCCTGAATCTGTGATGATGTTTAAGGAAGGCTGAGTGAGCAGCCATAAGGCTTCATCCCCTTCGAACACTCAGCTGGAACAGGAGCAGATGACGCCCTCCCTCTCTACTGGGGCCAGATGTGAGCTCCTGACAACCCCTAGTCAGTGGTTCTTGGAAGTGGGATTCAGACCAGCAGCATCAGCACCACCTAGGAACTTATCAGAGATGCAAGGACTGGCCCCACCCCAGTCCTATGGGATTGCAAACTCCGGGGGTGGGAGGTCAGGGTGGATTCAGCCCTCTGCCATCTACCCAGTGCTCCTGGGGATTGTGGTACACACCAGTGCCGTGGTAATGGCTAGGAGTCTTAGAGGCAGGCACACTGGATTTGACGCTCAGCTCTGCCGCATACAGCTGCGTGCTTGCATCTCGGTTCTGGCTCCTCTAAAGTGGGGTTAATAATACCCATTGGCAGCATGATTGGATTGATACTCTGCATTCACACACTTGACTCAATAGGTAGTAGTACCTCTGCTTCTCCACACATCACATTAGCCGTTCTTGAGGAAGGCCATGGGGGAGCTGCTCAGAGGCCAGCGCATCAGGTCCTTCAGATGTGTGGCTTCTGACTCATGCCCAAGACCATCTCCTGCATCCTGGGATCCATAACTGGTTCTCCCTCCTTGCCCAGGACTGAAACTGGGTAGGCCTGTCTTGCTGTCCTGCTTCTCTAGAGCCAATCCTCAAGTTGGGCCAGTGGTGCACACACACCTGTGATTCTAGATACTTCGGAGGCCGAGACAAGAAGATGGAAAGTTCAAGGCTAGTCTGGGCAACTTAGGGAGACCCTGTTGTAAAACTAGAGGTGTAGCTCTGTGGTGGAGTGCCCCTGGGTTCAATTCCCTGTACTTCAATCAATCAATCAGTCAATCAATCAATCAAGGACACACTTCCTCCCCTGAGAGCAGCATGCAGGCTTCCTCTCTGCCATGATCTCACCTGACCGTGGGTCAGCAGAACCTGCCACATTTGCAGGCAGAAGTTCTGGAACTGGGTTATTATCTCTGTCATTCTTCCTCATGGAAAAAGTGCTGAGGAGAACCCAGCCCTGTCATCCTCATGGGGAGGAAAGCAGTCCTCTAGCCTGGATGGAGCTGTCCATGTAGATTAACTCATTTGATCATCACAAGGACCCCATGAGGAAGAGCACTGTTCTCCCCCTTTACACACAAGGAAACTGGAGGTTAAGAGACTTGCCCATCAGGTGGCTGAGGCAGGAGGATCATGAGTTCAAAGCCAGCCTCAGCAACTGAGGCCCTAAGCAACTCAGTGAGACCCTGTCTCTAAATAAATAAGGTCTGGGGATGTGGCTCTTTTTTTCTTAAGGAAGGCTGAGTGAGCAGCCACACAGGCTTCATTCCCTTTGAAGACTCTCCAGCCCTGAGCCCTCAGTTCAGGTAAAGTGTCCCTGGGTTCAATTCCTGGTACCAAAAAAAAAAAAAAAAAAAAATGGGAGAGACTTGCCCAAGGTCACTGACTGATAGGAAAGTCTGGGTTCAAAATCAGACAGCCTGGTTCTTGAGCACTGTGCCCTGTACAGAGGCAGCCTCTACTCTGGACAGGGTTTGTGGCTTGGCACTGAGCGCTCGGATGTCTTTTTACAACATGGATCCCTATGACAATCTGATGAAATTTAGGGCTCCTCTCCCAGGGCAAGTACATGCATTTCTGCTTGAGATCTCAGGGGGTCCGTGAATCCCCCATCCCACCCAGGGGCTCCAGATTAACACCTGTGTAAGTGGCTTAGCAGGAAATAGGGAGAACATACAATTAATCCAGGGGCATTAGAATATTCTGCCCTTGTTCAGCTTCAGGGAGTGGGCAGGGGCCGGTGCCACGGGAAGGAGGCTGTCTAGGGTGAAGCATGTGAGACACAGCCTGGGAACATGGGGGCTCTTTCCAGAATAAGAGCAGCATAGACGGTGCTAAGAGGCTGCGAGCCTGTGTGTCTCAATCCAGAAGAGTCAGCTCGGGCTGATCTACAGTGGTTCACATATAGTCCTGCCAAGAGCCAGGGGCTGCATGTGGTGACCTCAGGGACCCTTCCAACTCTAGGTGTGCTACTTTCAGTCAGGAGAGGTGTGGTCACCCTTGAAATTCGCACTTCCCTCTGTGCCCAGAAGGTGGGCCCCTCCCGTGGCTCCCTGGCATGTTGAAGAGGAGTCGCTAGGGACATCTGGCATGTGAGGGCCACACGGTGACGTTCTCTGCCTTGTCATATGCCCTGTCAACGCTGCCCCTGCCTTGGAGAGCCTTATGCTTCAAGTGTCTATAAAGCCCACAACCTTGGTTACTGGTGACCAGAAGCCCTGTGTCCAGCACTGCCAAGTACACTGAGGACAGCCAACCACTGTCATTTATGCTGGACAAGTTTGTTCAGTCTCTGCCTCTCCCCGTCCCTACCCTTCCCACTCTGCTCGTGTGCCTGGGTCCTCATATCTGCAAACCTTTTAAATGGATTGAGAGGAAAGTGCCCTCCCAATCTTCTAAGGCAGCAGGGGGCAGAGAAAGAATACAGACTGTGGAGCCTCGGCCCTGGGCTGAATTCCAGCACTTACTGACTCAGCTCTTCCGGGTCTCAGTTTCCTCATCTGTGTAATGGGGATGAGAGACCCACCTGGCAGGGTTTTGTATATAAGCACAGCCTGACCTGAGCAGGTGCTCCATGACTGGCATCTCCCTTTATTCTGAAGTAGATGTAGACCACACCCTACTACAGGACTGGGGCTGCTCAGAAGCGGGGGTGACTTGCAGATCCTTAGAGTTGTAGACCTCTCAGCCTAGGTCAGATTGTTGGGCCAGACTAATCTCCTTATCAATCAGCTGCTTCACCACGCCTTTAGTGTTCTCATTATTTGCAATATTGATAGGCTGAGAATTTTCTTAATTTTTAAGTGTCTGCTTCCTTTTTACTTAACAATTGTATCTTCATGTCATTTCTCTCTTCTTTTTACTATAAGCAGTCGGGAGGAGTGAAGCCACACCTTGAACACATTGCTTAGAAATTTCCTCAGCTAACCCGGTTTTCCCACTCCTCGGCACATACCAAGAAGACTTAAAATCGGCATACTACAGTAGCAAAGCCACATCAATGTTTACAGCAGCTCAATTCACAATAGCTAAGCTATGGAACCCACACAAGTGCTCTTCAATAGATGAATGGATAAAGAAAATGTGGTACATATACACAGTGGAATATTACTCAGCCATAAAGAAAAATGAAATTATAGCATTTGCTGGTAAATGGGTGGAACTGGAGACTATCATGCTAAGTGAAATAAGCCAATCCCAAAAAACTGAAGGCCAAATGTTCTCTCATGCGGATGCTGACTCACAATAAGGGGCCGGGGGTGCTGGGGCTATGGCTCAGCGGTTGAGCGCTTGCCTCGCATACGTGAGGCACTGGGTTCGATCCTCAGCACCACATAAAATAAATAAAGATATTGTGTTCATCTACAACTAAACAAAATATTTAAAAAAAAAAAAAAAACAATAAGGGGCAGGGGAGAGAGGAATAGAAGTTCATTGGATTAGACAAAGGGGAATGAAGGGAAGGGAGGGGGAACGGGAATGGGAAAGGCAGTAGAATGAATGGGACAGAACTTTCCTATGTTCATACATGAATACAGGACCAGAGAAACTCCACATCATGTACAACCTCAAGAATGGGAAGTTATATGTCCTGTATGTATGATATGTCAAAATACACTCTACTATCATGTGTAACTAAAAAGAACAAATAAAACAATAGAAAAAAAAATTTCCTCAGCTAAACATCCAATTTCATCACCCCCATGTTATGAAAACACTGGAAAACAAATGCAACCCAGGCCAGCTCTTTGCCACTTTATAACAAGGATCATTTCTCCATGATCCTTGTCCAATAACATGCTCCCATTTCTGCTCAAGTTGTCATCAGAATGGCCTTCACCTCCCATCCCCACGTTCTGTCCCAGATTGCTTAGGAATTCTCTAAGATTCAGACTTCCTTTCCACCGCTCCTGTTTTCTGAGTCCTCACCAGAATTGCTTTTAAGCGTCTGTTCACAGCAATGTAGGATTTTTGGACTCTGCACCACAAAACTCTCCCACCTCTAACTGCCCAGTTCGGAAGTGATTTCCATGTTTTCAGCTATTTGTTATAAAAGCATCCCTCTCCGGGTACCAATGTCTGTCTTAGTTGGTTCAGTCTGCTATAACAAAAGCAACCTAGACTGAGTGGCTTCAAAACAACAGAAAACTACTTCTTACCATTCTGGAGGCCAGGAAGTCCAAGATTAAGTGTGCGGCAGATTTAGTAACTGGTGAGGGTCTCCCCAGTGCCCAGATGGCCACCTTCTTGCTTTGCTCTCACATGATGGAAGGGACAGGGCATGGGGGAGCTCTCTTGGGCCTCTTTTTTTTTTTAAGATTTTTTTAAACCCTTATTTTATTTATTTATGTATTTTGCATGTGGTGCTGAGGATCAAACCCAGTGCCTCCCACATGCGAGGCAAGTGCTCTACCACTGAGCCCCAGCCCAGCCCCCTCTTGGACCTCTTTTATAAGATCATTGTTCCCATATATGAGGACTCTACCCTCTTTATCTGCTGACCCTCAAAAGTCCCAATCTCTTAATACCATCAAATTTTAGGTTATAATGTCAACACGTAAACTTGGGGATGAGGATGCACGGAATTCAGTCTACACACAAGGCTCCGTTCCCAGGGTCTTCTGTGCATCCTAAGCAGATGAGGGGCCAGGACTGCATTCACGCCGACTGTTCAGATGAGAAGCCAGGAGGTGGAGCTGAGCTTGCCCACAGTCACACAGCCAGGATCACAGAGAACTAGAAGCTGCCTTTGCTCAAAGCACTGACTCTTCACTTTGGGCCTGCAGATACCCAGTGGTGAACTTAAAGCAGCATGACAGCTTGGCGTCTCTGTCTTTATTTTCTGTCTGTCTTCAGATTCCTGCTCGGCTCTGCGTGTAGGCATGCCAATAATTTAAGGGCTGTTCATCTAAAAGCTCGTAATAAAAGGTTGATTAGCCCTCAATTTACCTAACTTATCTCATCCCCCTTCAAAACTGGGGACACCAAGATCAGAGTCATGAAGGTATTTTTTTAAAGACTTGCAGGGACATTCAGCGACCAGATTGTACAACATCCTGTTCGGGACCCCTGGAGTGGCACTTAGAAGTCTCTGGTCATTTTCCTATACCTTCCGGGAACCAGAGTCTTGCAAGCGGATCACCCCATGTGACATTGTCCCACTTACCCAGAAGCAATCACCTCATGGGAAATCAATTGCCCACCCTTCCAGGATCAGAAGCCACATAGATAAATATCCTGTGAAGCAATGGAGCTCACCCCCCAAGAGATAAGGCTACTCGGGAGTCACCTTGCAGAACCAGAGCAGAGATCACGATCAACCAGACATCAGCTGACCAAGACTGCTTGACTGTGCACACCTCCTGGCCCCGGCCCTGAGTCTTCCTCTCTTTAAACCCAAAACTCACGTCCAAAGCCAGAAGCCGGGCCTGAGACCCTTGACCTCGTGTGCCTTCCCAGGGTGGCCGTAGTGATTGAAGTCCCCTTTCCTGCTTTGTGCTATTACCTTTTCCCCTTATTTCGGGGAGGGGGCAGTGGCCAGACCTGATTGGTGGCGATGTTGAGAGCTGGACCTCTGGCCTAGGATTCTAATAGGACCAGGAGGGGCCAGGGTTGGGGTCTGGACTGGACAGGGGTCAGGGCCTGGCAGCAGCCCAAGATTCTGTGCCCAAGAAGAAGAGGTAAGAGGAGGCCTGCCCTGGGTGAGGGCCGGGACCTGGGAGGTCCCCATCCAGCAGGGGTTTGGCCAGTTACCTGGCCAGACCAACTTAGACGTGGGCTAGTGTCAAGGCTCTGGGCTGGACATGCACCTGGCACAAAAGGCCAACCAGGACTTTTGAGGAGAGGAAAGAGGAGACAGGTGTTAAGAACCAAGGAGAGGGCTGGAGTTGTGTCTCAGCGGCAGAGTGCTTGCCTCGCGTGTGTAAGGCACTGGGTTCGATTCTCAGCACCGCATGTGAATAAAAATAATAAATAAATAAATAAATGTCCATCAACAACTAAAAAAAATATTTAAAAAAAAAGAACCAAGAAGAAAGTTCAGGCTCATCAAGGGAAACAAGAACACAGGGTGGGTAAGGATTTCTAAGTTTAGGAAGACCTAGGTTTGATTACTGTCATAGCTATTTAGTAGCTGAGTGGCCTTAGGAAAGTTACTTAACCTCTCTGAGCCTCACTGGGTTCATCAACAGATGGGGAAATAGTACAAGTAAAACATCCAGCCCAGGGAAGTATTGGGCCAGGAATCTGGGCAGCAGGTGCAGGAATCTGCACCTTCTGGCAGGGCTCAAATTCTTTCTGGGATCCTGCTGGGGTGCAAACTGGCCTGGAAGCTGGTTCGGCTGCAGCCAGTGCATGAAGGTCAGCAGACTCTGGCCTTGGGCACATCTGGCACTGGCAGAGCTGCCGCCAAGGGTACTTCTGCTCGAAAGCTCGTGGAGCTGAAGCTCCGGGCGTTATGCTCAAGCTCAGGTGGAAGGAGGCCAGCTGGGGGCTCTGGCTGCCCGATTTCCTCTGGAGAGAAGCTGAGCTCCCAGATGACCCCTTCCATGTCACACCACCACGAACTCCTTGGGAGGCCCCACGTCTGCCTGGAGCACAGGTGGCCAGCGCAGAAAGAGGGGCTTTGCTAGTGAGACCCTTGGCTCAAGCCCCCTGAGGCCCCCTAGGTCCCCATGCACACAGGAACAAGCATTTTCTTAGAAGTACCTGCCAGGTGCTAGCCAAGGATCGAGGCTCCCTTGGATGAACACAAGGAAGAAACAGAAATCAGCACCATGTGGGACAAAGATGTGCCCCCAAATGGCCACTCAGGATTAAATTAGAGAACTGGGGGGCAGAGGGAACTGCTCCCCCACCCACAGTGAAAAAGGCCCTTCTCTTTCCAAAGTTTTGCTCAATCCCCTCAGTGTCTGAGCTCACGGGTCACACAAGGCTTGGCACCCAGAGCAGAACAGCCAGACCTCATGAGCTGCTCCCACCTTGGAGGGACCTCCCCTTCGCTTGAGCTTGTGTTTTCATTTCCCTCCTTCCCTCCCCAGGGTGTGTGATCTCTTGTAATATGACCACTAAGGTGAAGAACAAAGGAGATGCTTCCACCACCAAGCTGCCGGCCCCTCCTGGCTAGCCCATGATGAAGTGGATACTGATTTTGTCCCTCATCTTGGCACTGCCTCATGGCAGCTGCCACCTTCTCCCCGCTTGGCTCCATGCTAATGAGAAGTTGTCTCTGACGCTGCTCCCTTCTGGTTAGCTCCAGGGTAGTCCCCATCCAGAGCTCAGAGATGCTGTTTTACTTTCAAACAGCCCATTTCTGAAACAACTGAGGTACAGAGGAGTCCCCAGGGAGATGGCACCCCAAACCATCCACAGCGGTGTTGGGCTCCTGTGCAGGCTGGGGGGTCCTGGGATTTTTTTTTTTTTTTTTGGTAGGTTTCAAATTTAGAAAATCTTTCAAGGGGTCTTTCTTCAATTCTCTGGCCATGGAGAGTGAGTGTGAACCCAGCTGGGACGATGGAAGGTGAGCTGCTGCCACCGGGTGGATTAGGAAGATGGCTTCTCAGTTTAATCAGGAGTCAGCAGGACACCACAGCCACACTGGCAGGTGGCCACTTCTCACCAAGTCCCCGTCTCTCTGATCCCCAAGCCAGCTTCTTTCCCCAAGGAACAGCTTTGTGGGAACCTGCAAGGGACCTGAAAAGCCAGAAGTGACTATTCATGGAGTGTGTCACCTCCCAGGTGGGGCAACAGAGCCTAGGACCCATCTTTTTTAAATTATTTTTTTGTACCAGGGATGGAACCCAGGGTTGCTTAACCACTGAGCCACCTCCTGAGCCCTTTTATTTTTTATTTTGAGACAAAGTCTCTCTAACTTGCTGGAGGCCTCGCTTAGTTGCTGAGGCTGGCCTTGAACTTGCGATCCTCCTGCCTCAGCCTCGCAGGTAGCTGGGTTACAGGCATGCACCACCATGCCCGGCTTCACTTTTCAGACGATCTCAATACACACAAACACCTATACAAAACTAGAACAAAGCAACACTGAATTTTGCTGACCAGAATGCTGGAGCTTCAGTGACAGTCATAAACAGCAAGCCTGTGAATGCAAAAGCCAAGTCCCAGTGGCCCAGCCATGGCAAGCACCGGGCTCATGTCTTCCAGCCCCTCAAGCCACCTGTCACTCTCCCTACCTGCTTCTGGCTCTGGCTTGGTCCACAGGGGTGTGAGTAGATGGCGAGGAAGGGAGGGAATTTCTGGCTTCAGCTCCTTCCTGCAGGTTACAGTGGGCTGCATGTGTCCTTCTTCACCCCCAATAGAGGTTACATCTCTAGGTCCTAGAAGGACCAGCTTCCTGCCTGGCTGCAGGCCTGGGTTGCAGGATCTCCACTGTTATTAATTCCTGGAGGGCCCACGCACAACCCTTGGGGTTCCCATGTCTGCTCGGGCATGGTGATACCCGGTGTGATCGCAGCAACTCAGAGGGCCAAGGCTGGAGGGTCACAAGTTCCAGGACAGACCAGGCAACTTGGTGACACTCTATCTCAAAATAAACAAATAAATTAATAGGACTGGGGCTGGGCACAGTGGCGCATCCCTGTCATGCCAGTAGCTTGGGAGGCGCAGGAGGCTGAAACAGGAGGATTACGAATTCAAAGCCAGCCTCAGCAACTTAGTGAGACCCTAAGAAACTCAGTGAGACCCTGTCTCGAAATAAAAAATAAGAAAGGACTGAATAGAAGGCAGGGAATGTGGCTCAGTGGTAAAGCATCCTCAGGTGTAATCCCCAGTACTAACAAACAAAACAAAACAAAACAGAAATTCTCTCTCTCTCTGCATATATATACATTATATACAAATTACCCAATCTTAGTATGTTGTTTCCTGCCAAGACCCTGACTAATGACACCAATAAGGCTTACATCAAATACCCCCGCATTTATTGTACCCTTGAACCAACAGCCTTGACATGTTGTAAACATTAACATGGAAAGACCCTGCCCTGATCCAGGCTGAGGACCACGAGGCCAGTCACCAGTTTGAGAAGCCTGGCCAGATGTGCTCAGTCCTGGGCACAGGGGGGCGCTCTGGAGCCCAGTCCAGGGAAGGAGGGCTCGGCCTGAGTCTTCTGGGTTCCAGGTCTGGGTGGTGGTCATTTTCTTCTGACAAAAGGCAGGGGCAGTGCAGGCTTGGGTCCTGGGCCTGAGGACTGGCCAGCCCAAGGAGCCCCTGCAGAGCAGGGAGGGCTGAGAATCCCCACCCATCTTGCCGTCAGCCTGAAGGATCAAGGCTGGAGTCAACCCGGGTCGTGGCCCGGTGGCAGCTGAGAGTTGAACGCAAGTGATCCATCAGTTAAGAAGGTGAAACCCTTTTTACAAGTGTTTTCTTCAAACATCTCCAGAATGTTCTGCTGCAGCGTTGGGAACGTATCTCCTTGCGTGGCCTATAGGTGGGTCAAGGACTACTTCTGGGAGAGAGCAGCCCAGACGCTCTGCTCTCTGCACCAAGCCAAATACCAGCCCTTCCTCCAGACCACCTGACCCTGGCCCTCCCCTCCCATCGCTCGGGGCTCCAGAGCCTCATGTAGCACTGACGTCCTTGCCGCCCACCCTAGATGAAGTGCACCAGCAGGCCCGAGCAGGCGGAGCCCAGCACCAAGCCCAAGGACAGGTAGAATGACATCACCACTCCCGTGGCCTCGGCCAGCTCCCGGGGCACGATCTTGGGCCCATAGATGAGAGCCAGGGTGCTGAGATAACCGTTGCTCAGCCCCAGCAGGCAGGTGAAGAGGATGGGGTAGATGTCGGACTGGAAGACCACGGTGGCCAGGAGGACGCGGGGCTGGTAGTTACAGAGCACAAAGAGAGGGACGAGGCAGGTGCGCAGCAGGACCAGGCTGGGCAGCACCTTGCTCTTGGGGCCGGGCACCTGGACCCAGGCGGTGACCTGCCGGCCGCACAGGTCAGCAAAGTTGTACAGGAGGAAGGTGGTGAGGGGCACGAAGAATGTGGTGGACCATGGGGAGCCCGAGTCCTTGTGCAGGGACTCGATGTTGGTGCAGACAGCGGGGAAGATGAGGCTGGTGATGAGGAAGAGGTAGACCACACAGAAGCCTAGGCTGCTGGTCTTCTTCAGGATGGGGCCGAGCGGGGGCAAGTGCGACCGGCTGGATCCGGGGGCCACCAACAGGGCGCTAGAGGTGTCCCGCGGTGGGGCCTCTTCATCAGAAAACATGCAGGCTGGATAAATGGGCCTCATGTAGTACCTACAGGAAGCAGAGCGGGTGTGTGGTCAGCAGGCCACCACAGAGGTCACCTGGTCACCTGGGCTTTCCAGGGAGAGACCCCAGAGTCTGCACAGCTGCACAGGGTGTTCAGGACACCAGCCTGGGATTCCCTGAGATGATGATACCTATGATATGTGCAGGTGGCTGCAGGAGGCCGGTGTCATCCCAGGTCTGCCTACCAGGCTGACTCCAGGCCCCTCAGCCAGGGTGGCAGCTATGCTTAAGGGACAGAGGAAAGCAGTGCTGAGCACCACATGAGGAGCAGAGGCTCCTGTCCTTGTTCACCTGTTTTTGTTTGGAGCAGGGAGGGAGAAAAAAAATAGCATGCAAAAACATAAAAATTTTAAATTATATAAGCAACACATGCTCGATGCAACAACTGAAATAATACAGAAGAGCAATGATAGAGTAGAAAGAGTACCCCCATTTTCTCCCACCAGACCCCCTCCTGAGTGGCACTGACCATTAGCAACCTGGTCGGTAATGTCCCACGTGCTTGCAAAACCCACACACACACACACACCCTACATGCAGTTACATTTCTGGGGCAAAAGTGGGGTCAAACTGTATGTAAGATTTTTCTGTAACAATATAAAGCCTAACATGATACAAATAATATACAGATACATTGCAAAACTGCCTATGACGATTATGCATAAATGATATCACCCATGTCGATTATGCAGAAATGCATATGCATAACTGCCTGAAGGACACTATCTTGTGGCCAACTTTTTGTAGAGGCGCTTGGTTGTCGGCCTCCTCTTTGGTGTGTTACCGCACAATGGTTCAGTATAGGTATGTATGATGTCACTGTTCCCCTGGGATGGACATTTAGCTTGGCACCAATTTTTCGCGACAACAGGTTATATTGCAATGGACAGTCCTATACTTCAGTCCTTGTGCATGTATCCTAGCACTTTGATACGGGGGATGTCTAAAACAGGAGATCACTGGATTCAAGTTTGCATCTG
Organism: Geosciurus inauris; assembly: GCA_004024805.1. Classification (NCBI taxonomy): domain Eukaryota; kingdom Metazoa; phylum Chordata; class Mammalia; order Rodentia; family Sciuridae; genus Geosciurus; species Geosciurus inauris. Next base: position 14,038 of record PVHX01015778.1, read on the forward strand.
CTGGGTGTGATGCAGCACGTCTGTCATCCCAGTGGCTTGGGAGGCTGAGGCAGGAGGATCGCGAGTTCAAAGCCAGCCTCAGCAACCTAGCAAGGCTCCAAGCAACTCAGTGAGACCCTGTCTCTAAATAAAATATTAAAAAGGGGCTGGGGATCTGGCTCAGTGGTTGAGTGCCCTTGGTCAATCCCCAGAACCACCTCCCCCCCCCCGCAAATAGTTTGTATCTGTAAAATTTCTATTGATATCTAGAATCTGCTCTCTAGATAAGAGGAACCAATTCATCTCCGCCCCATGCTAATCATCCATCCTACATGACCTGCCCTGTTAATTTTTGTGAGAGTAGTGGACCACCGTGCCTGGCAAGATTGGCTTCTTAAAGATCAGCTAGAAGCAGGAAAGGAAGAGGAAGAACTGGAGAGAACAGAAAAGAAACCCTCGTGGCACAAAAAGGGATCCTAAGGGCAGAAAGACACTCTATGGGGCAGTGAGCGGAGAGAAACAGGCTTGGAGGGACCTGCTCACCTCAGCTGGGCTACCTATTGGCTGTGGGACTCAGGTAAGTACCTTGACTGCTCTGATCCTTGATTTTCTCATTCGTACATGGGAAGAATAATAAATAATAGCAACCCTAAGAGGAGCAGGGTGTGTCAGCATTAAGTGAGACCCAGCCCACTGCTGAGCAGAGGGTATTGAGTGAACAGGAGCCATGATTTGTTACCATTATCGCTCAGGCCCCACTTCCACCACCTGTCTTCCCTGAACTTGTAGACACCAACTGCTTGGGGGTGTGGCTTGAGGCCAGCTCATATCTGTGGCCAGGCCAATCGACTGAGGGACTGCAGCAGGTCAGGTGCAGCAGGAGGCCCTGGGATACAGAGGACAACAATAAACAAGGGAATAAACAAGGGAACAGACAAGCCTGAAATTCCAGCAACTCAGGAGGCCGAGGCAGGAGGATCACAAATGCGAGGCCCATCTCAGCAACTTAGCAAGGCCCTAAGCAACTGAATAAGACCCTGTCTCAAAAATAAAAAGGGCTGGGGATGTAGCTCCATGGTAAAGCACTCCTGGGTTCAATCTCCAGTACCAAGCGCCCACCACAAAAAAACCCCCAAGGAAACATGATCTCATCAGATGATGAAGAACACAAGCAGATACCACAAAGCCTTAACTGTCCACTTAAGAAGAATGAAGGGTGGGTGAGAAGCGACCCCTCACCTGGAGTACTCCAGCCTGGGCAGTAGCAGGTAGAGCCCCATGCAGAGTCCCAGGAAGATGGCTGCTGTCAGGAAGAAGGCCAGGGTGCTGTCCGTCACATCACTGGATGCCGCCAGGTCCACCAGCGAGGCCACGGCGCTGATGGTCCCCCCCATGGCTCCTCCTGCAGAGAGCAGAGGATACCATGGAGACGGTCGGGGAGGACGCAGGGAGGAACATGGCCACGGGCCCCTTTCCTCCAGTGTGAAAGATGCCATGGTTCCTGCGGTGTCCTGAAGCTGTGGCCAACAGGAAGGGGTCCTGCCCGGTTTCAGAGGGTGTGGCTCTTCCCTGTCCCTGGCCCAGCTCCCTTCTCTGTGCTGGACTTGGCCTCCAAGGAGACCCACCGTCTGTCTCCTATCCTGGTTTCCCCTCTGGCCCTTGACCTCCTCTCCTTCCTGTCCTTCTAGTAGGATCTGAAATTCTAGATTCAAGGAGAGAAACTCAGAGAGCTCTGGATTTCCTTTCCTCCGTGCTTGGCACAAAGCACACACCAGCCAGTCTGGAGAGGCTTGGGGAACATTCCAGAACAGGTCAGCTGCTGCCTGGGGACTGTTCCACCTGCAGAAGTCCTTCCTGGCTATGGACCGACCCTCGAGCCCACAGAAATTCCCCGGTGCCCAAAGACAGCTGTGGATCATCCCCATGTGAACACATGCATGAGCGCACACACACACGCACACACACACACTCAGGTGTGCATTCTTTTTTTTTTTTTTTAATATTTTTTTAGTTGTAGATGGACACAATGTCTTTATTTTATCACTTTGGATGTGGTGCTGAGGATCGAACCCAGGGCCTCACGCATGCGAGGCAAGCGCTCTACCGCTGAGCTACAATCCCAGCCCCTCAGGTGTGCATTCTTACACACTCATACCCACACACCCACAAGCAGGCAGCCCCTGCTCCACATGGAACGTTCTCACCCAGGGCTTTGACAGAGGTCACCACACGCCCCTCTCTGCTACCTGATCTTGTGTGCTGGGTGGTGCACCTAGCAGGGTGACCATGGACTCTGAGCCCAGTGGATGTCCATCTGACCTTGACTCTGCCTTGCCTCGCCCTGGCCCTGGAGGCCAGGATGACTTCTCAGGACCACAGCCTGCTCCTCTGTAAAATGGAACCTCGACACCTGCATGGCTGCTTTCACAAGTGAACAAGAGGATACCTGGAAAGTGCCTGGCACACAGCGAACTGTCACCAAGGGCCAGGTCCCTTCCCTGCCACGTCACACAGCAGCGTCTGGCAGGCCAGCCTCAGCCATGGGGAGGCAAGCTGTGCCGGCCGAGGGTCAGAAGGCCGATGTTTCCATGGCACATGTGTGCAGGCAGGTCGCTGCCTGCCTCGCCCAGTGGTTGTCCTGTCCACCCTCTGAGATGGCAGTGGGTGAAAATGGGACAACAGAAGGAAGAGGGGACACCATTATCAACACACAAATGCCTGTGAGTGCCTCCAACCATGGGTGGAAGGGATACATTTGCTGGCTTCAGAGTGTCAGGATTTCTATTCTCACAGAGGTGAGAAGCTGACCTTAAACAGAGGAGGGCAGACTGGCCCACGTGGGTGCCAGCTGCTCTGCCATCCTTAGGCAGCTCTTAGCAGGCACCCTCTCTGCCCACTGCTGGGTGGGGCAGAGTGGGAGCAGGGCAGTCCACCCAGTGCCCCTTTGCTGCCTCACCCACACTCTGCTCAGAGCCTCTGTGTGAGGAACGGCCTCAGCCTCAACCCTGATGGACGATTCTCTTTTTGGTCCTGGTGATTGAACCCAGGGGCGCTTAAGCACTAAGCCATATCCCCAGCCCTTTTTTTATATTTTATTTAGACACAAGGTCTCGCTAAGTTGCTTAGGACCTCACTAAGTTTCTGAGACTGGCTTTGAACTCCCCATCCTCCCGTCTCAGCCCCCCAAGCCACTGGAATTACAGTCGTGGTCCACCTGAACCTGGCTGGACAATTCTTTCCCTCAACTTTCCCAGCATCAGCTCCATCAGCCTAGGTAGGGCCTGAGGGTGGGAAGGCAGGGGAGGCAATGATGCCTAAATCTGCAGGGTGACCAAGGGCACAGACTTCGGAACCAGAGCCTCAAATCCAGTCCAGTCTCAGCTCTGCTGTTTCTAGCTGTGTGACCATTGCTAAGTCATGGAGCTTCTCGGTGCCTCCATTTCCCCCATCTATAAGATGGGGGTGTTAGTAATACCCACCTCTCAGGACTGTCCTGAAGGGTGAAAGGATTATTATATGCAAAGTGCTCAGAATGGTGCCTGATGCAGACAAGGTCCAAATTCCTAATAAATCCTCTCAGATTTCCAATTAGGTTGTGGTTATTTCTATCCTTTCCACATCAAAGCATCGACAACAGGGTAAACCCTTTGCCAAGAGGGGGCCCACTCCTGAGAAGCTGTAATCCCCACCTGGACGTTTCCTAAGAACTGGGGCTGGGCACCGTAAGACGTTCTGCTGCCGCCCGAGGACAGATCTTAACGTCCCTGCCTATTGATTCCCCCTCTCCCTTCCCAACTTGTAGAGAATTTGCAATTTTATCATCGACAGCAAACCAGGCCTCCGGGAGCTCATCCTTCATGACTCCCTACTTTTATCTCATCAGTTATGGAAATACATGCAAATGAGGGGTTTAAAAAAAACACCCTACAAAACAAATGAATTGTTCCTCAGATGCTAACACGCCCAGAATTCACAGATGGGCCCTTCTGGACCAAAACAAAGGGGTGCTGGGGCTCTGGGAGCTGGAGACACCTCAGACCCCAGCGTGTTGAGCACCCCTGGTTGGGGCTACAACCAGTAATGACAAGAGCTTCTGGCCCAGGATAACTCATGCCCAAGTCTAAGTCCTAAATTCCTCTACCTTTTCAAAAATGGACTTTCTAACGAATTCACTCCTTTGTGGGCGATCCTCTGGGGAAGGATAAACCGGAAGGGCCACTTGTGGATATAAGTGGTGTTTGGTCACTGGCTCCTGAAGAGGTAGCCAGCAGGGCTGACGTCATATTGAAGAATCCTCCTCCAGCACAAAGGAGTGAGGTGAGGGGTTCAGAGTCTCTTTTCGAGGCCAGGGGTGACAGTGGGATTAATATTCAATAGCTGTCCCTCAGCCCACACTTGCCCTTCTTGAAGTGCAGCTAGGGGCTGGTTGACTGTGCTTAGGAAACTCAGCAATGAGTTCATTTTTATTTATTTGAGGCCCAAGGGTTTCCCAGGATAGAGCCAGAAGCCTAATCCTATATCAAAGATGGCAAGCCGACCGGAACTCACATTGAGACTCTGATCCTGCAAGAGTAATTGCCTCAAGAGTGCTGTGTTGAGAAGGATTTAGAGGCTCAGGAGGAAAGATAGGGATCTATTAGTGATGTCTGGCCCTGGCACTGGGCGGGGAGGGGGTATCTGCTCGTCAAGGTACTCGTCATCCCTGACACGTAGCACCTGGCATCATGGCCTAATGGGCACGGTGGACAGTCTTTGTATGATTCTTCTCAGGTCGGCAAATGTTGAAAGCACTCCTCTGTACAACAGAGATATATGGGGACACAGACAGAGTGGCTGGGCCTCCAGGCTTGCTTTAAGGGACAGTTTCTCCCTGGGAAAGCACGGATGTGGAGGCGAATTGACTCAGCTCTGTTTTACCTTGAAGGGTCATGGGGGCTGAGACAAAACAGCCGAGGTCCTGATAACAGGCTCAGCATGTGCATGGAGACTTCGGCTAGAGGGGCCGACCCCTGCTAGGCATGAGCGAGCCCACAGATGGCCTGAGTCCAGGTGACCCAGGTGCTCATTCACTAGGCTATCGGCTCTGAGAGGAGGCCGGCCCGTTCATCTTTGAATCCCCGGTACCAGGCGGGTCCTCTATAAAATTGGAAAGAAGAAAAGGAGAAAAGAAGAGTGGAGCAAAGTAAGGGGAAAGGAAAATAAAAGGAAAGGAAGAGAAACAGGAAAAAGGAAGAAAGGGAGAAAAGGAAGGCTGGTTTCAGAAATCGTACTTTGAAAGCAGACTGGTTTTCATAAATGATGGCAATTGCGTCTCCCTTCCCACCTGTTCTTCCGGTATGATCTCCACACTCTCCCACAGAGACCCGTGAGTCCGTGTGGTCTTGAGTCTAAGTGAACTAACGGCTATAGTGGAAGTGATCCTATGTAGCTCAGTCAAAAATAAAGCTCTGCCTGAGCCTTTGGGGACGCACACCCTGCTGCCTGGACACCATGTCACCAGGAAGCCCAAGCAACCACAGGGAGGTCCAGGTGGAGAGGAACTGAAGCCCTCTGCTCTAGCCCAGCTCCAGGCAGCTGTCAGCCTCCAGCCTCTAGTGGGCACCAGCAGGCCAGCCAAGTGAGTGCCCACCTTGAACATGGCTCCCCCAGCTCCCAGTCCAGCCACGCCAGCTGACACCACGTGGAACAGAGAACTGCCCTGCTGACTCTTGTCCAAATGGCTCACAAAATAAATAACTTCAGGCCACTAATTTTGGGGTGGTTTATTCCCCAATAGGAAACTGAAACAGCTGGTGTGCATTTCCTTTTCTGGAGGAAGCACCCTGTGCTCACCTCCAGCTCCTTCTCACAGCTCTCAGGGCTGAACTGGCCCATAGAGCGGATCCAGCTCTCACCTGATATCAGTGCCTGGGCGTTCCTCATGGGGAAGGTGCCCGTCAGTCCGTAGACGCTGCTGTTGAAGATGGTGGAGGAGCCACTGATGATCGCCATGCAGACAATGGTGACAGCAAAGAAGCCGCATCTCCAGGAGGAGGTGTCCACCTTCACCAGCACGGTCATCACCACGAAGATGGCCAGTGTGATGGTCAGGGAGGCCAGGATGCGGACTCGGACAGGAACCCTGGGGCAAGGACACCAGGAGCCCTTAGACATGCCCTCCAGCAGGGCTTGGGAGTGGTGTTAGGGGAGGCAGAGGAGCTGGGTGGTGAGCACTGTCCACTTTGTCCAGGAGCCTGGGTTTGAGCCCTGCCTTCCTGCTCACGGGCTGTGTGGCCCTGGCTTCAGCTCTGCACCTGCACCCCGGGAGGATCCACCTCAGGGTGCAGCGGGGCTCCAGGCAGGCGAGCTGTGTGCAGCAGAGGCAGGGCTAACACTGGGCTCTCCATGGACACTTCCGCTTTTCACCTTCCTGTGAGGTCGGGATGCCCGCTGGGCCCTTCGCTCCTCCTGCCACGGAGCTGTGCTCCCACAGGCTTTGTCTAGTGCCCCGAACAACCACCCCTGTGCTTCCTGCTCAACTCAACGGTGGGGTGGGGAGGGGGAAGAAAGCTGTCCTCATCGTCATCCTCATCACCACAGCACTCACACAGTCCTTAACTTGTGCTGAGTCCCTTCTGACACCATGGTAGGGAAGCTGAGGTCAGAGAGGTTAAGGGACTTGTTCAAGGATGCTCAGCTGGGCCCCAGGAGGACTGGCTCCAGTCTGCTCTCAGGATGATGCCTGATGGCCTCCCCAGAATAAAGGACATCTGGGTGGCATGGCACAGGGGGCCAGGGCCAAACTCTCCCGGGATGGTCTCAGCTGTGAGGGCAGCAGCTGAGGCAGAGCTAGTCCGCCCAGGGCTGGAGCCCCGTGTGCCCCGAATGCCACGCCATATCCAAGCCCCACTCACCTCCCAGCCTCCATGAAACCTGGAGGAAAGCGGGAAGGAGGCCGTGGGAGAAAGGGCACAATTTTTATTCCAGGAGAGACAGCACCATCTCAAGGGCTGCTCAAAGCATCAGATTAGACTAAGCTCTAAACTGGATTGGACGTTTCGTTCATTTTTCCCACTAACCAGTGGGGGTGGGGGCGTGAGTGAGAGAAAAGGCAGATCAGATACACATAGATTTTTTCTGGATAATAAAGACAAACTTGAAAGGTAGAAAAAAATATATAGATACATGTACACACGTAGAAGTGAGATGATGAGCCAGAAATGATGTTTTCAAAGGGCTTTTGTGGCCCCAGGTGAATCTGAGTCTCCTTCCAATCCTGTGTGAGGGGCAGGTGTGGCCTGGGTGCTCTCAGCGGGGCAGGGAAGCCTGAGGAAGTGCAGGGACAGGTCTAGGTTGCAGAGGAGTCAGTGGGAAGTAGCCCTGAGTACCGTGTGACAAGTACTGTGCAGGGAGCGGGGCAGGGGACAAGCAGCATAGGCACTGCGTCCCACCCAGCTAAGGGCTCTGTCGGAGCCCACGAGGACAATGGGCAGTACACCTGGGCTGGGCGCACAGGTCTGGAAAGACTGTTCACGTGTGTGCGTTCACGGAACTGGCGGCAGATTCTGGCTGCAGGTAAGACAGAGAGGAGAGCAGGGGGACAAGCAGGAGAGACCCAGAGCTCTGCCCTGGAGGGTCTCCTTACCCCAGCCAGCCCAGGACCCGGTCCTCTGGGGGGGCACGGTGTGGGCTGGGGGTCTCTGTTGGCCAGCATCCCTCCCTGGGAGAATACTCGTCCTGGGGAGGTGGCCAGCCCTGTCACCTACACCATCCCAGCCTCAAACAATGAGCGTGTGGCCCAGCCCAGGTGATGAGAGAGTCCTAAGCTCCTGGCCATAGGGACTGACTGGATGAGGATAGCACGTGACCTGCTCAGGGCCATCGCTCTCCCCCAGAACTGACATGGGAAGTGGCGGGGAGCAGCTCCATGTAGTGTCTGGCTGTTGGAGTCTCCTTGGCGGCTGTGTGGGGCGAGGCTACACAGAGGATGAGCCAGTGGAGACTCGCAGAACCCAGGGACAGTGCAGAGGGGATCCCCTAGGCCTGACCACGCTCAAGGCAGCTCTGACTTGAACTTTAAAGAATGAGTTCAGGGGCTGGGGTTGTGGCTCAGTCGTTGAGCATTTGCCTGGCATGTGTGAGGCACTGGGTTCGATTCTCAGCACCACATATAAATAAATAAAATAAAGGTCTATTGACAACTAAAAAAATATTAAAAAAAAAAAAAAAAAAAGAATGAGTTCAGCCCTTTTGGGTGTCTCCGACATTTGTTTTCAAGCTCGCCCACCAACACAGAGAGGTCCATCAGGGTGGCAAGCTGGGAAGGGACGGTCAAAAGCTCCTAGGGACGCTGCTGTGACCGCCCACAAGCCTTCCCTTGCCACACTGGTGCAGGAGGCAGGCTGGAAGTGACAGGTGATTAGCACCTAGGAGCAGGCTTCAGCGAGGATGCCTGGAGAGTCTGGGGGAAAATACCCCAGCTCCAGCCCTGGTGTGTGTTCGCCTGGCTGCTTCTGGGAAGCACACCAGAATGCCCACTAAGGCCTCACACTAAGACACACCCTCCTGGGGTCTACGGGAGCTTCAGCCAAGACAGGGGCTGGTGGGCAGCCGGGTGGAGCAGCTGCCCCCTGGGACCACATGTCTACTGTAAGAGCAAATCAGATACCCTGGAGGCTGGAGGTCAAGCCTTGGCCCTGATGGCCAGGGTGATCCTCCACACTCCATTCTCACACAGGGGCCCTGGCTGCTGGCACCAGAGCTGTCCCACCCCTCCCCACCCCCATAGATAAAAGCCAGCAACACTCTGCCCAGCTTGGCCATCAAATTGCTGTGTGATCCCAGGCAAATATTCAACCCCTCTGGGCTTCTGTCTCCTCTCTAAAAAGAAGAGCCTGGAATAGATAATAATCAGGTCTCTAACAACGGATCATTCTAAATCAGAAGAAATTCAGGTGAACCAAAAGATTCCAACCAGTTCCTGGTAAAGATTTGCTGGGGGGGAGGTCAGTGATGCAAGGCTGCTCCTCACACTGGCCTAATCTTCCCAGCTGCTACCTGCTTTTCTACCCCTTGGGTGTGGCTGGGACAGCTGCACACACCTGTCTCACAGACACAGTGATGAAAAAGCCAGCAGTAATAGAGGCTGAATCACAGAGCCCTCCCGGCTGCCTTCACCACAAGGAAATGAGTGGCTTGAACAAGAAGGAGCTTTACAGAGACCTATGGGACACAGTGGGAGATGGAGCCAATGCCCAAAGCAGAGCAGTTTGGAGCGCTGCCCCTCCCCCACAGTGTAAGTGCCCTCACCTGCACAGGTGCCTTCCCATTGGCTAGTTATCTGCAGCCTCAGATGCATGAGAGCTTCTGCCATGGGCCCCAGGACCTTGGGGATCCCCCCAGGGCCATTTCCAATGTTTACAAGGCTTTATGAGATGTTTGGGGCTCAAGCCCACCCCACGAGCACCAAGGGACACATTGCCTATCTCTGCTTCTTCCTCCCCCAGGGTAGGGAAAGTGGTCCAGGGATAGTGATGCTCTTGGGACTCTAGGGAAGATCCAGGCAAATGTTGCCCTGGGGTCAGGGTTCTGTTTGGGGACAGGGCATGGCCAAGATGACAGCTCTGGACCCACAAGCCTGAGGCAGGCCACACGACCACAAAGACTCTTGGAGAGGGATGCCCACGTTCCCTGGCTGCTGGTTCCCCACCCTCGTCGAAAGTGAGGGCTCAGGACCCCAGGGGACTGGTTTCTTCATAAGTCTCCAAAATGTAAATCCTCCTCATAAGTATTTATGATGCTGCAGATTTAACATAATAAAACACTTGGCGATTATGGATGAGCCAGTCAGAGAAAGCCAGGGTGCTCCAGGAGGGGAGAGAAGAAGACATTTCAATCTCGCACATTAAATAAAAAACAGCTTAGCCCCAGAGGGTTCTCTCCCAGCCTGGAAACAGACGGGGGCTGGGAGCAGGTTGCCACAATGCCCAGACCCCTTCCAGAGCCCGGGCCAGGCAAGGGCAGATCCCCAGGGTGACACCACAGCCTTGCCCCTGGCTTGCTGTGCGACCTGAGTGATATACCACGGGGGTATCATCCTTGTTAAGGTGCAGATGGTGGCTCCGGATCTGAAGGGGATGGGAGTTCTCGTCCACATGTGCCAGGCTATCCCAGCTGGGCAGAAGGCCCTATCCCTGGAGCCAAGCCTGGGGGCTTCCCCTCTACAATGGCTACACCCTCTTTTCCTCACTCTCCCTGCCTCTCTCTGGCTGGGTGCTGGCAGGGTCGGGCTCAGCCCCTAACACCATTCCTTCCCTCTCCTGGGGTGGGATTTCTCCGGTTGTTCCCCCCTTCTCCAGCGCCATGAGGACACTGATGGTGGCCCTGGGAACAAGGGAAGTGAGGCAGGTTAAGGACAGAGAGCTTGCCATGGGGCTGGAGGCCCTTAGGCCTGTCTGAGCATCTCTTGCTCTTGAACAGATTTTCAGAGGGGTGCAGATTCTGATACTCCTCCCAGAGGGAAGTAAGTTCTGGGTGCCCGTGACACTGAGCAGAATCCTGGACAGCATTGACAAGGCCAGCATGGCACAATGACTTCTGAGAAGAGGTAGCTCTCAAAGTAGTTCTGGAAGCCCTAGAGCTTCTTCCTGGTCCTCCTAGAATATATGCTCTTCAGTCACAGTGGGAGCCCTCTTGTTGCCCCGGGGGCCCACCAGTGAGAGACCAGAGATGAGAAGGACAGATGAGGAAGGGGCTGCAGCCCTGCCTGCTGTGAATGCACCTGCCTGAAGGCCACTGAGTCAGTGCTGGCCCAGAGCCTTGCTGACCCCCAGAATATGAGAATCACTCCTTGCTGCTATTATTTCCAACCACCATGCTTTGGGATATTATCCAACATATCCCAGAGTATAGCATGCTTGGAGAGGCTGCTCTGCTCGGGATGAGCACCCAGGAGGCCCTGGTGCTGCCCTCTCCTTAGCCACCCAGAGCAGACATCACTAATCAATCAAGTGCACTCCTGAGCCCAGATCTGCCTTAGGATCCTGTTCAGCCTGAGATCCAGGGTGACACTATAAATTGATCAGAGCCAAGCCAAACAGATTTGTCATCAGTGACAGAAGGTTCCAGTGGGCTGCGCCTGAGAGAAGCCCAGGTTTCTGGACCACAGTGAAGTCAATGTTATCACCTAGTAGCAGCTTTGGGGAAACCTAGGCAAAGTTGCTAAGGCGATGGCCTGTGTGAACTGAAATCGAGAATGCCCAGCAAGGGTCACTAGGGGGTCTTTAGGTCATGATTATTTGCTATTCTTCTAAATAATTTCTTCCTCTATGGTGCACCCAGGTGGAGCTTCTCTCAACCCTCAGCAATAGAATATCAGAAATTCTCAGGTGAGCACTACAGCGCACACCTTTACTGGCAGTGGCTCGGAGGCTGAAGGAAGAGGATTGTGACTTCAAAGCCAGCCTCAGCAACTCAGTGAGACCTTGTCTCTTAATAAAATACAAAAAAGGGCTGGGGAGGTTGGCTCAGTGATTGAGTGCCTCTGGGTTCAATCTCTGGTACCAAAGGAAAAAAAATAACAACTAACATACAAAGAATTGCCCCTGCCCCTAGGGAGTGATTGGCACATCAGCTGGTGTGGCCAGCTCCTCCCTGGGTAGTGAGGTGACCCTCCAGCACTGAGCCTGAAGCTGTGGGATGCTGTCAGAAATGGGAGTGGCTCAGCTTCCACAGGCCCCTGGAGAGAAGGAAGGAAACCCACTGTCCCCATGCTCCTCCTGGCCCTTGCCCTGGTCACCAAGCACAGCTGAAGGTGGAAGTCCAGCTTCCTGGCCAGGCCTTGCCTGCTCAGTGACCTGACTACACGGCTGCCTGGAGTCCTCTGAGCTGCCTGGGGGGGAGGGGAGGGCCTGGGGCGGGCCTACCTGTTGACAAGCAGGAAGTTGGCCACCAGGCAGAGCAGGGAGGACACAGTGGAGGCGATGGCCAGGTAGCTCTCAAAGTAGTTCTGGAAGCACACAAGTGAGGAGGTGAGGGCCTCAGCAGACTCAGGGCCCCTCTGGGGGACTCCACCCACTGTCCTCAGACACACAGGAGCAGGGCTCAGTCACCTGCTGCACGGGGTCCCACCCCATCTCCAACCTCTAACACTCAGTCCTTCAACCAATAGCCATGATGTTACATCTGGCCGTGCTAAGTGCCAGGTCACCGGGAAGGATCTGACGTCGTCCCTTTCCCCAGCGAGGCCCACACTCCCACCCCTCAACCTGTCCCACTGCAGACCTCGAGCAGTGGGGACGGGACTCAATACAGGTCAAGAAGAACTTTGCCGTAGTCACCTTTTTTGGCCCCTTGCCAACATGCAGACAGACCCAGTGGGCTTTGTCCTGAGTCCACCATGTCCTCACATTCTGGAGGCCAAGTGAGACCTCTTTCAAACTCGCCAGCCCTTGCTCCTGCAGGGAGCCTCCACTCTCGCTCTGGACTCACTCCCTTGGCAGAGTCGCTAACACAGGTCAAAGCCTTTTGGGGAAGTGGCTCCTAGACTGGCTCCGATGAGGGGAAAAGGGCATTTTTCTGGCATCAGCTCTGGGACAGGGATGAGGCTGCAAGAGCCCACAGGAAGATGAAGGCTGTCCTAGTTAGAATCTATGACAGAGCTAAAGATGCCATGTGGAAACCTGCTGTGTTCATCAATGCTCTGAGCAATGCTCCCATGGTGGGATGGGCTTCACTGTGTGTGCCTGACCCCTTAGCATCCCTGTCTTTAAAAGAAACACTGGGGGCTGGGATTGTAGCTCAGCGGTACAGCGCTTGCCTCGCATGCGTGAGGCCCTGGGTTCGACCCTTAGCACCACATACAAAGCAATAAAATAAAGACATTGTGTCCATCAACAACTAAAAAAAAAAAAAGAAAGAAACACTGGCCAGGCACGGTGGGGCACACCTGTATTCCCAGCAGCTCTGGAGGCTGAGACAGGAGGATCACAAGTTTGAGGCCAGCCTCAGCAACTTGGTGACACCCTAACCCCATCTCTAAATAAAATATAAAAAAGGGGCTGGAAATGTGGCTCAGTGGTTAAGTGCTCCCAGGTTCAATCCCCAGTACCCCGAAATAAAAATAAAAGCAAAACACCAGAGGGTCCTGGGGTGTGCCTCAGCAGTGCCGTGCTTGCCTAGCATGCTGGAGGCCTTGGATTTCATCCCTAGCACTGCAAAAAACAAAAACAAAAACACACCCAAAAAACTACCACTGGAAGGGTTGACTACTTTGGCTTTGGTCACGGTAGGTTAAACCACAAACCCCAGGTGGGGACCAGGTCCTTAGCTGAGATGAGAGCTCACGTGTATTGAGCATTTACTGTCTGAAAACACAAAGGATTTATACGAGACACCACTGAACCCTAAACAAAGAAACAGAAGCTGTGAGTACTCCACTCTGGATAGCTCAAGAAATTTTACTTAACGGAAAATTGAGAGCCCACTTGCTAAGTGCAAGGAACAACCCATATGGAGCATTTGCAGCGTCCAAAAAGCAGTGTGTCATCTTCCCTCTGGGGATGCTGTGTGTCCCATGGGGAGTGTGAAGGTTGCTAACAGCTCAGAACTGCACAGAGAGCAATGTCAGAACTCCAGGCTAACTTTTTTTCCTTTGCCAAATCAGAGGAAGGAGCGACGAGATCTGAGGAGTTCCAGGCAGGAGGGTAGGACGGGGACGGGGGTGGGGGGTAGCCCCCTGAGAAAACGGGAATGAGCATGGCTTTGAGGAGAGGTTCCAGAGGAGGTGGGCCCAAGGTCAGACCTCAACATTGAGGGTCAGACTCTTTTAGGGTGAGTATGATTGTAGCCTGGAGACCAAGAAAGAAATATGTGGGAAGGGCCCCTCCTAGGCTCAGGAGGAGACTGGTCCATGGCCTCCTTTCAGCCTGCAGAGGGCTTTGTGGTCTTTGAAATCTGCACCCTGAATAAAAAGTCGTGGTGGCTTTGCAATTAAAATGATAATCACTGCAGTGTGGTCCTTCAACCATGAGCCTTAGAAATAGCCTTCAGCCTTTGAGATGCTACCTTATTGTTCCTGTCCTGACCGGCTCAGGAGAGCTTGGACTGGTCAGGGGCAGTCAGTCAATTCTGTCCTGACCCAGTGCGTCAGGCGGGTGTGAGGCAGGCGGGCGGGTGCCAGGGTGAGAGTGGCTGGGCACAGCCCATAGGGAGAGAAGGTGGTAGAGGGGACGGAGACCCCCCAGGGCCAGACTCCTGAAGATGCACCCTTCATGCTGTGGCTGCTCTGACAGTGGCAAGTCTGTGACTAGCTCTCACAGCTGATGCAGAATCTGTTTTTATTTTTTGGAGGAGGCTCAGCTTCCCTGGATGTTTTAGGGATGGGGATTTTCCAGGTAACTGAATGTTCTGGTTTGTTGAGAGTCAAGCAGAGAACAGCATCTTTTAATGTTGGAGAGCTTAAAATATTGACAACTGAATGAGACTCCAAGTTTCTTTTTTTGGAGGGGAGGTGGGGGCACCGGGGACTGAACTCAGGGGCACTCGACCACTGAACCACATCCCCAGCCCTATTTTGTGTTTTATGTAGAGACAGGGTCTCACTGAGGCTTAGCGCCTCGTCATTGCTGAGGCTGGCTTTGAACTCGCAATCCTCTTGCCTCAGCCTCCCAAAGTGCTGGGATTACAGGCATGTGCCACCGCGCCCGGCTCCAAATTTCTTTCTACTGACTGAGCTCATTTCTCTGCTTTACAAAGAACATGCCAACAGAGACAAAGGACTTGAGGCTGGACCATCGCTTGATATGGATGGGGAGCTGAGATGGTGCTCTGGTTGGCACGGTACATCCCATGGACCCTTTTTCATTACAACAACAACAACAAAAAAATAGTAGGGTGTGGTGGCACATCCCAATCCCAGTGGCTTGGGAGGCTGAAGCAGGAGGATCAGGAGTTCAAAGCCAACCTCAGCAAATTAGCGAGGTTCTAAGTAATTCTGGGAGACGCTGTCTCTAAATAAAATACAAAAAGGCCTGGAGATGTGGCTCAGTGGTTAAGCGCCCCTGGGTTCAATGTCCGGTACCAAAACAAAAAAACCCCACTGCATCCTGATATAAAGATGTGGGTGTTCAATTCTGCCGTCCCAGACCCTCTGAACACCCTCCTGACGCACTGGGTCAGGACAGAATTGACTGACTGCCCCTGACCAGTCCAAGCTCTCCTGAGCTGGTCAGGACAGGAACAATAAGGTAGCATCTCAAAGGCTGAAGGCTATTTCTAAGGCTCATGGTTGAATTTACTTAAATTCTCTGCTGTTTCTGCCTCATGCAGAGTTCTAGCAAAATGAGGTGTGGTGGGCAGATTCAGCGCCGTCCCAGACCCTCTGCCTCCTGGTATTCGCAACCCTGTACGGTGCCCTCACCAAGGGTGGGTTCCAACCACGGACATAAGGCAGGGCCGACAGGTTTGGGTGATCACGTGCACACTGCTCTGTGACCATGTCATGGAAGACTGAAGCAGCCTTCTCGCTGGCCTCTTTTTCTCCTGCACTGACTTTAAGAAGGTAGGTGGCTATATTGGGGAACCCCATATGGTAAGGCACTGCAAGTGACCCCAAGTCATTAGGGTGGTCACCTGTAGAAACCTGAAGTTCCTGGGACCACAACCACAAGGCACTGAATTTCTGCCAACAACCTGGGTGGGTTTGGAAGTGGCCCTTCTCCTGAGGGGCTTCAGATAACACTGCAGCCCTGGCTGACACCCCGATGGCAGCCTCCAGGGAATTTAACCAGACATCCCAGGCAAGCCACACCCAGAGTCCTGGCCTGCCTGCACAGACCGTGAGCTGGTCAGTGTGTGGCTTCAAGTGCTCAGTGTGTAGCGTTTTGCCACACAGGGTTTTGGAGAGCCGGACTCGTAAGCAGGGTCTCCCGAATACTGCAGCTCTCCTGCTTCGACTGACACTGCTGGGAAAACAAGGGCAGCTGATCGTGGTCCTTCCTCAACTTCTAGTCCCAGTGACAATGCCCGCAGTTCACACAGAGAAGAAGGCTGGGCTTGCTCAGCACACCCGCGCCTCCAGCCTGCCTTGCCAAACCCTCTGCCGGAATTAGGGTTTTGCCAAGTGGCGTGCACTGACTTCAAGAAACTGGACTTGGTTTAAGTGCCATGCAGATCCAGTTGCCTGCACTGCCCAGTGGCTGTGGAAGGGGACAGGTAACTCTTGGAGGGGGGGGTCAACACCTGAGATTGACTTTGACCAGAGGCCATAGGGGAGGTAAATTGTTTGCCTGACCAACGGCTCTGAGACGCAGGGGCTCCCAGGGCTTCTCTGGAGACATCCACGAGCCTGGACAGCGGCTGTTCTGCTGCAAAGCCGTGGCTCGGCTCAGGGGTCCTGCAGGTCGTATCTACTCTGTCCATTGCTGCCTCACTTCCTGGGATCTACCACTTCCAAAGCCTTTCTAAGATATCCAACAATGGCACCCACAGTCCAGTTCTGGAGATGTCGTGCAGACCTGGGGGCGGCACCGCCTCCCCGGGTTCATCTCCTGGCTTCCGGTTGCCTGCTCCTGTTCATATAACTCACGCAGACATTTGAGCACAGGTCCAGACACACCATAAGGGAGCTGAGAGCCCCACTCAGGAACACCCAGCCCAGGTGGGACTTATGTGATGGAATGTTTTAGGGAAAATTCCCGCAGAGGTCACTGCCACTTGGGCTGCATTCCTGAGAGTTCCCTCAAAAGGTGGTCCTTACGTATCCCACCAGGCACCCTGAGGCCTCCTCCACCCCTACCTGGTGTACACCAGGAGCCCAAAGGTGAGCCCCAGCCTTGGAGGAGTGGAGGGATGTGAAGACCGCCAGGGTAAAGGCCCTGGGTCCCCTGCATGTGAGGGTGGAGGCTCTGCTTTGTACCACCCCTTAGGCCACCCTCCTATGGATGGTGATATAAATGGAGTCCCTCGGAATCATGCAATAGCAGCAGTTATACAGCCACCAAAACCCCGCAGCCCAAGTGGGCCTCCTAGAAACGCATGTGGAGGACGAGTTAGTTAGGAGGCCAGGCAGAGGCAGTGTGAGTCGAGGCCTCCTGGGCAAGTTTCTTGGACCCAGCAGAAGCCCAAGGCTCCCTGGGCCACCAGCTCTGGCTGGGTGTCCACTGTCCATACAATCGGCATCTCCTTTGTTCCCTGAAGGGTGCCAGGCCCCTGTGAGGCAGTGCTGTGCAGGTGTATGGGTGGGCGGGACAGAGAGGCTGCTGTGGAATGGACAGACACGGTCAATGCCTAAGCAAACACCATGTTAGAAAGGACAGTATGAGCTAGGGACGTGACTCAGTGGTAGAATGCTTGCCTAGCACCCGTGACATCTTGGAGTCTATTCCCAACACTAGAAAATAAAAAGGGGGAAAAAAAAGGACAGTGTGTTTGGGCAGCCCTGGGCAGGCTTCCACGCTTCTCTCTTGCAAAACCCCCCAGGGGTGGGGACCCAGCTGGGGACCCAGCAGGAGCCCAAGGCTCCCTAGGCCACCAGCCATGGCTGGGTGTCCACTGTTCATCTAACCGATATCAAAGTTGGGGCTCAAAACCCAAACTGCAGACAGATCTTGGCTCAGGGGTGCCAGGTGTCAGCAGCCCCCAGATGACTGGCAAGTGTGGACATGCTGCTGCTAGCCAGGACACGGGGACACCCAGTTCACACGCGATGGTAATAAGGAAACCACTGTCATCTGCTGTGCTCTGGCCCAGTGTGTGAACACCAGGAGAACCAAGAGTCGCTCTCCAAATGCAATTTAGACACCCGGCTGAGCCAGCCGACCAGATGTGCAGCCCATTTCCTGACGGGGAGCATTTCCTCGGCTCTGCCACACTGAGCAGCTCCGCGCTAAGCGGCTCTTCTGGAAGAATCTGATTCCAGGCTCAGAGTCCAGGTAAAGAGGTTTCTCAGGGCAGGGAGGCCCCAAAATGAGTCTGTTCATCTCTGGCAGGCCCTGGGTAAGCTTCTCCTCCCCAGAATGCCATTCAGGAACTTTGAAATGAGTGTGGCAAATTAGTCACGAGCTGCAGCGGGCCAGGGCCAGGCGGCTCTGTGCAGCCCCCACCGCCAGCCAGGGGCGGCAGAGGCAGCTGGGCTCCTGCGGGCGAGAAAAAAACGATTCCAGCCTGGGGGTGGCAGCTCAAGGCAGCCGAGCGTTACCTGGATCACAGGGGCATGAAATTAGTAGCAGCGAGCAGGCTGGAGCCAAGAATAGTTTGCCATTGCAAAGTTGCCACCTTTGGATGGCTGAATTCCATGGCCCGCGACGTGCAGGGGAGGCGCCCTCGCCCAGGGCACCACAAGAATCCATCCCGGGCAGGCTGCAAGGTGAGCTCCCATAAGAGGAGGTGCTGGTGTCCTTTTGGTGGGCTCCAAGGCCCTGTGTTTGGGGCAGCCATCCAGGAAAGGAGAGGCATGTGACTAAGGGTGTGGAGGAGCAGGAAGAGCTGACCGGGTAGGGAGGGAGGGGCAGTGCCTGCTCCAGGGGCCACACGGAGCCCAGACCAGCGAGGCTACATGGAGAGCCCGGGTCCGAGGGCAGAGCAAAGCTGGGGACAGAATCACACAAGGAAGCCTGGAAAGATTCCAGAGGTGCAGACTGAGTCAATGCTGCCACCCTGAGGACAGGGAGCTCCCATTAGACATCTGCACACAGCTCCAACCAGCAACAGCCCTGTCCCTTGGTCTCTCAGGGTGTTTCCAGGCCTGGGCTCACTGGGGTCACTGAAATCTGGCTCTCACCAGGTGTAATGACACACGCCTGTAATTCCAGAGACTTGGGAGGCTGAGGCAGGAGGATCACAAGTTCAAGGCCAGCCTCAGTGACTTAGCAAGGCCCTATCTCAAAATATAAAGTAAAAAGGGCTGAGTGGTTAAGTGCCCTGCGTTCAATCCCTAGTTAAAAAAAAAAAAAAAAAAAAAATCTTGTCTTCTAAAAGCTCAGAAGCCCTCTGCATCCTGTTGGAATCCCTGACAGAAGACAAGGCAGGTTCCTGAGGCTCCACCTTCCCTATTGGTGTGTTCCACTTTCTCCTTTCTGCAAGGCTCTTTCTCCAGCCTTGGTGGACTTCCCAGAGACCACAGCACTGACTGTCACCTCTCACCTGCACTGTCTCCGTCACTGCTGCCTGCCCCTCTGTCAGCCAGGAGGCGCTTACACCTCCCTGTGGTTAAAAAGAAATGCACCTGGACTCTGCAGCCTCTGGCCTCCAGCCCACCCACAACCATGCTGGTCTCATTCCTTATGCTCTGGTAGCGCCTGCCACTCAGCCATGCTAGGATGAGCAGCACTCCCCACATCCAGGTCCACCCAGAACCTCAGGGTGCAACCTGACTTGGAAACAGAGTCTTTGCAGATATGGTTGAGGTAAGGTCATCGTGGAGGAGGTGAGCCCTATATTCAACGATAGTGTTGGTGGAAGGGGACGGGGCACACAGGCGACCGGGCACACAGGCGACCGGGGGAAGAACGGAGGCAAAGGCTAGCATCATGCTAACACAGGAGCCCCAGAGGCTAGAAGCAGCAGGGCCTGTTTCCAGCCTCCTGGGTTGTGATACTTCATGATGGCAGCCACCAGAAAGTCCTAGAGCTTCCTTCCAGTATCCACTCCCACAGTAGAGTGACAGGGCACAAGGAGGCCGAGAGGGGAGGTTAAGGGGGGTCTTGGGTGGCAGGTTGAAGAGGGGGTTTTGGGTCAGAAGGTAGCAGGGAACATTGGAAGGTTCCAGAATGGCCAACAGGTACAGTCAGTGCTGAGCACTGACTGGAGTCAGGGAGTTGCCTGGTGGAGTGACAGGAAGGAGGGGGCAGGACGGGAGAAACTGTCATAGGGGTTGCTCAGTTATCCATTGGTTTGTTCACTCAATGAATGAGCTGGGTGTGTTCAAGCCACCATAGGGGTGAGCCTGGATACTAGACAGGGAGAAAGGGTGCCAATGGGAGCTGAGGCTGGGCCTGGGTGTCCCGGCTGTCATGGGAATTTGGATTTTGGATTTTATTCTAAGTGGGAATCCACTGCAGGATTCTAACTCGGTGCCAGCACCAGTCACTGAGGCCTCCCCAGGCTCTGCTGTCCTGAGTACTCTCCAGGTATTGCATGGTTCAGGGTACCCCTTCCAGGGAAGATTCATGTTCCAGATGAAAAACCCAAAGCTCAGAGAGGTCAAGCAACTTGCCCAGTTATACAGCTCAAACCCAGGCCCCTGTCCCCAGGGCTTGGGCCCCTCTGTCTGCTGTGCAAGGCCTATTTATGTCTTCAACAGCTCCCTTCTACAGCTCCATGGAGAATCGATGGGAGGTTCCACCAAGGGAGGTGGTCTGGTCAGAGAGGCTGAGGTTGAGGCTGGCCGTGGAGGCAGGAAGAGAGGGAGTTGAGGTATTTTTGAGGTTCAATCAACAGGATATGTCGATGGACTAAATGTAGGGGTAGAAGGACCAAGGGAATAAAAGATAACCCCAAAGACTCAGGCTTGATAGATGTGGGCAGGGTGTGTTGCGGCCTGGGCAGAAAAGAGACGTCCATGCTGGGCACCACCCCCCACACAGGCCAAGGCATACAGGATGCCTAACCCCTCTCCCTCACCTCCAGCCCAGCATGGACCCAGGACAGGCCCTGGGATGGATTCAGTGCCTGGAATGAATTCACCTTCCCCCAAAAACTTATGGAGTTCACTGGAAGGTCTAGGCGCTCGGGATTTGGCCTAGTTCCTGCCTTGGTGGAACCTCTGATCTAGTCCAGGGAATCATTGGTAAATATGTAAATAAAATAAATAGAAGATACATCAGGGGGTGATACATGTTACAAAGAAAAATTAAGCAGGGTAGCACCTCCGCGATTGACCAAGGCTCACCAGTGGGGACGGTCCATAAAGGAGTAAGCAGTCCAGAGGTGGGCTAAGGCCTGTCCCCGGGCCAAATCTGGCCACTCACCTTTTTTGTAAATACTGGGACTCAATCACCCCCATTGGGCCACGTACCATCAAGGAAGCTTTCACTATAAAAGGGCAGAGCTGAGCAGCTGCCAGAGTGTGGCCCCAAAAACCTAAAGTATTTGCCCTCTGGCCCTTGGTAGATCAGGGCTGCTGGCCCCAGGCTAGGCTAACCTCATTCCTAGAGAGGAGATTGCAGGCCCCAGTCATCAGCGCGTTGCAAAGGTCATCAAAAACAAATGCTGGCTCTGAGTCCCAGGGTTGTCCCACCAAGCAGGGGAGAAGGAAAACAGTGGCATTTCCATCAACCTTACACCCCTCTGCTGTCAAAGCCACCCCAACAAGGGACAAGTGCCTTCTCTGATTTTCATGCTCCTATTCCCCCTCTGGGATCTCAGAGGGGCAGAGGAAGGGCTCAGAGACAGATAATGGAGAGGGTCAGAGACATCAGGACCCTGGGAAGTCCACAGGGTAACCCTGAGCTCCTGTAGGGTGCACTGACCCAAGGTTCCCTTACTGCTGATGCCCAGATGGCCTATCCTTCCCCTTCTGTAGCCTGATCTCTGTCACATGACCAGGGAAAGAAGGAAGCAGGCCGACTAAGAAAACTCCCCACCTACGACCCGCCCAGCCTGTGTCTGACCAGGCAGTTTCTGCAGCCCCAGAGGGCCCTGGGCAGCAGCGTCGCAGACATGAGGGCTACGCTGGCCACATGGTGATCAGGAAGTGGTCTGGGGGTGCTCTAGCCGTCCTCCACAGGAGGAAAGCCAGGAGGACCACCAGGAGCGGGCACTTCCTCCTCCTCCAACATGCGGTTTCCACTGTGGAGAGACAGTTTCTCTTTCCAGGTGCACGTGGGCCAAACCACAGGCTGCTGCAGGCCTCAGATGCGTGTGCATGCACACACCCACCCACACACACATGCATGCAGAGGACTGGCAAGAGTCCAGCAGAGCCCCCAGGGTACCTGCTGTCCCCACAGACCCTTCGCAGACTGCGGCTGCCCTTAGCGAAGGCGCTGAGACTTCTACAGACTCTCATCTGGGTTCTGCTCTGTGGACGCTCGTGATGATCAATCACGTTAAAAAGACACTGGAGCTCCGAGGCCCAGGCCATCTTCCACTGTGCGGAGGAAATCACCCTGGATTCTAAGGACACAAGCGGGAAAGAAACAAAATCGAAGGCAGAGAAGGAGCGATCGATCGGTGGCCCTGCAGGGCCCCGGGACACGGTGCAGGCAGGGGGAGCGGGCAGTGATCAAGAGGGGAGAAAATAAAGAGAATTAGAGCCAGCAAGGCCACCAAAGGCAGGACGACAGGCTGTCAAGCCAGGCCTGTTCCCTGCCTCTGCAGGATGTGGCGAGAGCTAAAAACAGAAGAAAAAGCTGTCACAGGCATATTTATTGGGACTGGCATGTTGGCTGGATCTACAGTTAGAGTCAGAGAGTGGACAAAGGAATAAAAAAAAATGACTTGCTTTTGGTTCTAATTTTAAAAAATGGTCTAGAGCAGCCTGTGACGGGGGGGCTGGCAGGGGAGAGGGTGCTGCCCTCTGCACCTAGCTCACCCACAGCCTGCGGCAGGAAGCCTGAAGTCCCCCCATCCCACGTCGTCCCCGACCGTCCCTGCCATCTCCTTTCCTGTAGTGACGAGGCTCAGGCAAAACCCCACCTTAATGTGTCTGGATGGGGAAGGGGATATTTCACCCAGCACCAATCTTTGGAATTCAGCCCTTAAAAAATAGATTGCCATATTTTGTATTTTATTTAGAGACAAGGTCTCACGGAGTTGCTTAGTGCCTCGCTTTTGCGGAGGCTGGCTTTGAACTCATGATCAAAATAAAATACCAAAAAAAAAAAGGGCTGGGGATGTGGCTCAGTAGCCAAGGACACCTGAGTTCAATCCCCAGTACTCCCACCCCCAACCCCCTAAAAAAGAAAAATCAATTGCCAGGCAGGTATGGTACTCCCTGCTACTCAGGTGGCTGAGGCAGGAAGATCACAAGTTCCAGTCCAGCCTGGGTAAGTTAGTGAGACCCTGTCTCAAAATAAAAAGGGCTGGGGAGGTAGCTCTGTGGTAGAGCACCTCTGGGTTCAATCCCCAGTACTGCAAAAAAAAAAAAAAAAAAAGGTTACTAAGACCTGCCTTGCTGGGTTAACAAGAGGACATCTGTGTCACACCTCTGCTGGCACAGTGGGCCCTCAAAATGGTGGCGGTGGCTGCAGCAGCTTGCCCAGCACCGTCTTCATTATCAACAATTCCTCGGTTATGCCCTAGTTTTTGGCCCTGGGCCAACAGGCCCGTGCTGGCTTTATTTGTGGTTCTCATTCCAGAGAAGAGAGAAGAGGGAGACAGGCAAGCAGCATGCTCTCTAAACCATCCCCAGACTGTTCCAGGCAGAGAAGGAAGTGAGCCTGCCACAGGACGTGACCTTGAAAGTGTCATCATTGGGGTGGGGGTTTCTGTTCAAATATTCCCACAGGGTCAAACTCCCCAGAAAATGCTATCCATCCCAGCGAAATTCCAAAACAACAAAAAGCCGTGGAGACCCTCAGCTGAGGGAGCTGCAGGTGGCAGCTAGAGGCAGAGCCATCTGACTCCCCGTCCCCACCCCTTTCCCCCAAACTGGCCCTCAGGACACTGGGCAGACCAGCCACCTCTTGCAGGGAAACTGGGAAGGAGGCGGGAGGACCAGGGAGACAGGTGGCAAGAATGAGGAATGAGGCAAAGAAAAATAGCCAGAAAACGCAGAGACACCCCAGCACGCCTGTTCCCAGCCCCGGCCCATGAATCGAGGGGTGACAGGTCTCTCATCTCTGATGCCAAGAGCCAGGAGCTCCGGGCAGCCACAGGTACTACATCCGCACCTGCCAGTGCTTGGAAACGGGCAATAAAGCATCGAGCAGGGCCTGGAATGCTAAGTGCCTGCAGCTGGGAAGGGATGGCCCTGAGAGCGACTCTCTCTGCCAATGAGCCAGGGCTGTTCCCAGAGACCCCCGCACTTGCTCACCCTCCCACAGCAGCCTGCGCCCAGGGGCAGGGGTGGCACAATAGGCAGGAACCTTCTGGAGGAAGCCTAGCGGGCTGCATCACCTACTGAGGCCAGTGGAAGGCTGGGATGTGTGACCCCTCCAGTAAATAAGAGAGGATCTTAAAGCACTTGGCTAAGCCGGTGCCTGTGCAGCTCCAGAGTGCGGGCCCTGGCCCCCAGGGATTTGCACTAATCATGTTTATACAGCACCTAGGATAGTGTCCTAACACCCAGGAATGGGCTTATCCACACAACCCTAAGATTTTTTTTTTTAAAAACCAGGGGTTGAACCCAGGGGTGCTTAACCACCAAGCCACATCCCCAGCCCTTTTTTATATTTTATTTAGAGACAGGGTCTCACTGAGTTGCTAAGGGCCTCGCTAAGTTGCTGAGGCTGGCTTTGAACTTGCAACTCTCCTGCCTCAGACTCCTGAGCTGCTGGGATTACAGCATGCACCACCATGCCTGGTGATATGGTTCTTTTACACCAGGAAAACAAAGTGTCTCAGGGGCAGACTCAGACCCAGAGCCATGAAATGGCCCATGCTTCTCAAAAGCCACGGCACCTGCCAGTCACCTTAGAAATAAGTGGATCCTGACTCAAGGTCTTGGGTGGGGCTGCAGGCTGTATTACCCACAAGCCCCCAGGGCTGTTGGTCTCAAGATCACACCGGGAATGAGGCTGTATACCACCTACTCTCTTGCCAGAGGCTCTTCAGCCGCACATACAGGCTCAGACGCACTGTTGAATTCTTAGGTTCACTGAAGAGGCTCCCCAGGGAGTCAGAGCCATGGGGATGTGGGGGAGCCGGTTGGGAGAGTAAACTCATAGAAAATACCAAACTCTGCACGGCAGCTCACACTAATTCAACCAGTATCCCTGGGCTTAGCTTGATTGGTATTTTGTGAAATGCTCCCTGGTGATCCAGGTGTGCAGCAGCTGCACTCAGGTCTTGAGAGGCGGAAGGGGAGACGCCCTTTCAATGTGGAACATTCATGCCCACA
The DNA here is from genome assembly GCA_004024805.1 of Geosciurus inauris. NCBI lineage: Eukaryota > Metazoa > Chordata > Mammalia > Rodentia > Sciuridae > Geosciurus > Geosciurus inauris. The sequence continues at coordinate 38,996 of PVHX01015778.1, forward strand.
AAGCTGGGGAAGGTTCTGGGGGTTAGGTCAAGGATTCGAAGGTGCTTTGAGAGAAGGAGCAGTGAGCCACCTCCTGGGCCAGTTGAAGGGTAGGGCTGGCTCCGCTGGTGTACCCTCCTGTCCCTGAGGGCTGCACTGGAGGAGAGGCATACAGCCAGGCAGCTCGCAGCTCACAGCTCACAACACCCCACCCCGGGACGCCTTCAGAGCTGGCTTCGCTTCTCCACCCACATGTTTGAGAAAGCATCCCCTACCCTTGAAGTCCCCTCTTAGTCATCTTTCATCCACTGACCACTCTTTCTGCTCCTTGGCTATAAATACAGCTGTCCTCGTTAGAGTTGAGTCTCATGTCTCTACCCGATTGCAAGTTTCAAAAAGTTGTCCTTGCTGTTTTAGCAAGTGTCAATTATTTTTTTCTTTAACACTCCCCCCACTGCTGGCCTCTCCCACTGGACAAGCTGTGAACATAGTGTGCACCCCTGGGTTGGGAGGGAGGGGCTTAGTGCCACTGTCAACCAAACACAATTCAGACTCCTCACCTTGAGGCTCCAGGCCAGAGCAGTGCTCTTGAGCCACTTGGTCCCTGCTGCACATCCTGCACAGCTAAACCAGATACCACGTGGCTCCTCAGACCTCAAATTTCTTCTTGGTCTGCCTTTGCCCAGCTGTTCCTTCCACTTACAATGTGTCCCTCCATTCTTCAAATCCACCCTGGTCACAGCGCAATCTCTCCCTTGTATCCCAGGCTTCTTGACCCCAAGGCTTCATATCCCCTGTACTATGGTGCAGATATGGTCCTCATTGCCTCTGTTCACATGGCATTGGCCAGAACTCAGTCACATGACCATGCCTACTGCAAAGGAGGCTGGAAAATGTAGTTTTCTTTTTAATGCTGGGATCAAACCCAGGGCCTCAAGCATGCTAAACACATGCTCTACCACTGAGCTACACCCCCACCCATCCTAAAATGCTGTCTTTTAAATGTAGCCTTTGGAGTGTTCCCCAAGGCCTCTGTGTTGGAATGTAATCCCCAGTGTGAGGTATGAAGCGGGTAGAAACTTAATCTGAATATGGTATTTAGAGAGGAGACCTCTGGAGATGAGCAGAGTTAGATAAGCATTAGGGTGGACCCCATCACCAGATCTTGGTGTTTTTTTAAGAAGAGATCAGACTGACGCACACTCACACTCTGGGTTGCTTGCTATGTGATGCTCTGGCCCGCCTCTGCCACAGGAGAGGAAGCCTCTCCACTCTGGACCTCCAGGGCCATGAGCCAAAATAAGCCTCCTTTCTTCACAACCCACCTGGTCTGTGGTACTGTGTTACTGGCACAGACAATGGGCTATGAGACTCTGTCTTTGCCAACTACCAACATCCCATTTTAGTGGACACATGGTCTTCTGGGATAAACCTACATTTAAAGACATTTCATAGCTGCGAGTGTAGCTCGGTGGTAGAACCTGGGCTTAGCATAAGCCAAGACCTGAGGTTCAATTCCCAGCACCAGAAAAACCCAACAAAATTAAGACTACATTTCCCAGACTCCATTGCAGCTAGTGTGATCATGTGACAGAGTTTAGACCAATGCAGTGTAAATAGAAACAATGTGCTATTTTCAGGAAATGTTCTTACAAGCAGCATGCATTCCTTCTTTTCATCTTTTGCCTTCCTATTGATGAAATGACTGGAGCTCTAACAGCCATCTTAGACCAGGAGGTAACCTTGGACATACGCGCTACACATGGTCAAACAACTGGGTTCCTGACACCACAGAACATTACAGAAGCTTTAGGCTGCAGCCCCAATCCCTAACTTCAATACGAGTGAAAAATGATCTTCCATCTTGTTTCAACCACTTCTCTTTAGGAACTCTCTCTGACTTACACCTGAACTTAATGCTATTTGATCTACACCTTCAACTCCCAGAGTCATGGACTTTGGATTCTTGGGTTTATCAGACTACACTGTACAGAATCGTCACTGCCTCTTCCTCGCAAGTTAAATAGGAAGCAAACTGAACTCTGGAATTGTGTCTTATCCATCTCTATCTTCCCTGCCACACGAAGCCTGACACGCCACGCAAACCATGTCAGCCCTGAGTGGAACTCTTTCTCCCGTATCCACACAGCTCCACATCCACATCCATTTACCCAGCATGCTGCAGACTCCCTGGAACGTGCACCCAGGTACATCGCCCCAGGCTTGAGGGAGAAACGCCCCTTACCAGGATGTCAGAGTCCTCGGGGTCCTTCCCTAGGGTCGGGCTGGAGCAGTTCCTCAATTTGAATGCCCAGTATTCCTTGGCTGTGACAAAGAAGTTCCATGGCAGTAGACTGCCAATGCCGAGGCAGAAGAAGATCATGTAGGCACTGTTAAAGCGGTCCTCAGGCCTCTGCAGGCCGGGGCCGGGGCAGCCCAATCCAGGCAGCGCCTCGGGGTCAGCTCTGAGCGAGCCAGTCACAGGTCTGTAGGTGGAGTTGGAGCTGTGACACATGGCGTCCTCTGAGCCAACAGCCACTGTTGGAGCAGAGAAAGACACAGGGCAGGTGAGTGGACGCTGAGGCTGGGCACAGGTGGGGGCTTGCCTACCTCACCAAACAATTATATACCTATGCCAAGGCTCTCAGGTCACCAGAGCCAGGCTGGAGAGCTTCATGTTAAAGGATAAGGAAAAGTCAGACTTGGAGAAGGACAGGATGTCAGAACCGTAGGTGACCTTAGAGGTCACCCTGACCACACAAAGGGACACAGGAAGCAGATAAAGCCAAGTGTCAAACACTGTGGCATAGTGGGGCCCATGACAAGCACTCTGCATAGGGTAATGGCATTCTAGTCTCTACACAGCATCAAAAAAGGAATTGGGACCCTGGATGGGCAAAGAATGTTCTCTAAACTCTTTTCAACTTGGTGCCAAAACAGCAAGGAGCAGGAGAGCACGTAGGATATACTATTTGTATAAAAAGTGTGAGTAAAAAAATACACACACCTATGCATTTGTGCATGTGCAGGATGTTTCTGGAAGAACATGAATGAAATTCCTAACAGTGGCTGTCTCTGAGGAGGGAGACAGACAGGGAGGGAGGGCTTCACACTTATTCATTTTCTTGTGCCTTCTAAATTTTAAACTATGTGACTTTATTAACTGTTCAAAACTAAATTTAAACTATAAATAAAAATAAAGTCATCTGGGCCGGGCATGGTGGCGCACACCTGTAGAAGCTCAGGAGGCTGAAGTAGGAGGATCTAAGTTCCAAAAGCGTTCAAAGCCAGCCTCAGCAACTTAGCAAGGCCCTAAGCAACTCAGTGAGACCCTGTCTCTAAATAAAATATTAAAAAGGGCTGGGGATGTGGCTCAGTGGTTAAGTGCCCCTGGGTTCAATCCTCAGTGCAAAACTAATTAATCAATTAAGTTATCTGAATTAAATAATATATATATTTAAAAACCCACATCTAGGGCTGCCTCTGGAGGCCTGTGGAACCTGATAGTCCACTGCTCATTTCATTTGTGGGGACAGAGGCCCAAAGTACAGAAGGTCACAGACTAGGTAAATGGCTGGGCAGAGTTTTCCAGCTCCTGCCTGGCATCCCAGCGCTATTAACACATCCCGCCAGGAGACAGCCACTCCCACGCTGTGGTAGTACCAAAGGCAATGAAGGTCCTGGGCTGCTGACAGCCACTGTCTGCAGGACCTTGGTCACATGACCAGCCTCTGGGCCTCAACTGCTCCATGTGCAAAGCCAGGGAAGCCTTTTTCACAGTGGCCATGAACTGTGACTGGCTGGCGATGACTAGCACAGGGAAGCAGCTAGTGCACAAATGGCGGCATCCTCCCTGGCATCTTGGGCTTGTCACTTGTCTGGCTGGCTGCAAGGTGGCATCCTACTTCCATGCTCTAGCTGGCACCAAGGATGTGGTAGCAACTTGATAAACAAAAAATAAATAACGCTCTCTCTGGGGTCCCTTCCACAGTACCATCCTCGCTACCCTATAAATGAATAAATAAATGTAACTTGGCTTGCAGAAGAAGCCGAGCCTGCCTCAAGAGCATAGATCCAGGAAGAGTGACACCTTGATGTCCTGGCTGCATGGGAGCATCCCCAACATGGATGTAGAGCCATATGCTATCTTGGGAGAACCTCATAGCATTCCTAATGAAATTAGGCACGGCAGACATTTTTGCTCCTTCTGCAGATGGAAATTTGAAGTCTTGAAGGCTGTTTCTTTTTCCTACTTCCAAAGAGAAAGAATTCCTAATAGCTAAAATTAAGTCCAGTACTCACACATGCCAAGCCCACGGCTAGCACTTGAGCTTGACAACGGCCAAATATGTTAGGTCCTACTCTAAGACTCTTTTCACAGATAAGGGGTCTGAGGCTCACAAAGTTTTGAGTAATCTGCCCAAGGTCACACAGCTACCAGATGGCAATAGTGAAGTCACATGCCAAGCAGCCTGGAGCCCATGCCAGACTCCTGGGCTTCCCTGGGAGGGAATGTGAACCTGTGTCTGCTGGTTCCAAGTCCAGACCTCCTTCCTGAAGGCTTTGCAGCCATTAAGCTGGGAGCAAAGGCAAAAGGAGTGGCCAGTGTGGGCACAGCATCAACATCTGCTGAATGATGGGGCCACGTACAACCAGGATGGCGCCCCCTAGTGGGCCGAATGTACCCTGGAGCAGGCAGGCTGAAGGCTGCCCAAAGTAGGCCCAGGGCATCCAGTCAGCAAGTCTATTTGAATCTCTGTGGATTGAGTAAGACCCTCCCAGCTAGGGTGTGCATGTATGCACACATGCTCACACTATCACATACTTAAAATTAATGTTAAAGAAGGATGCGGCTCAGTGGTAGAGCACTTGCCTAGCATGCACAAGGGCCCGGAAAAGTAATTATAATCCAAAGAAGTCAACCAGATGTTCTATCCAGAGGGGCAGGAACAGGCGCTAAAGGCTAGGTGACTCAGGTCGGTGCTTGGCCAGAACCCCTTCTCAGCTCAGCATCTATTTGTCCAGGGCCATTCAGCCTTGACCAAGCTTCTGAAGGAGCCAGGAATTTTCTCTACCCCGGGTCACAGGCCAGGGCACTGGAGTGCGCAAAGTCTTATTACTCTTTATAAAAGCTAGCGGCTGGCTTTTGAATTTAAGAAGACAAAGAAAGGCAAGAAAACGACCAAGCTTCCCCAGGTCAGGTGCTGGCCCTGCTCCCTCCTTGGGGGACCGGGGGTGAGGGGCAGCCCCTGCACCAAGCAGCAGAAACATGGGGTTCTGAGGGCCCCGTGTCCTGCGGTTCCAGCAAGGTTCCAGTCTCCGGCTAAGTCAATCTGGCCTGTGCAACTAGATTTCCTTCCTGGGGAAACAGGTCAGGGGGCTGGACAGCCAGTTGGGAAGCACAGCCCAGAGGCCCTGGCAGAACAGTTTTGAGGTTGTGCGTCCCCAGCCCCAGGCAGGCCCCGGGTTTGGACCCACAGAGCCGGACACCTCTGGATCCTTTGGGTTGACTGGTCCACGCTCAGGCCCCCGCACCCAGGCGGTGAGGTACAGGCTCAGGGCGGAGGAGGGCGAGATCTGGGGGAAAGAAGATCGAAAGCAGGAGAGGAGAGCGGGGTGCAGAGCCGGGGAGGGAGGCGGGACGCGCGGGGAGGAGGACGAGAGGCGCCGACAGAGGGGCCGGGCCGGGGTCCGAGCCCGCCGGGCGATCGGGGGCCAGAAGAGCTCGTCCCCTGCCAGGCCCGGTCACTGCCCGTCCTCGGCCGCACTTACTGTCGCCGCCGCCGCTGCCGCCGCCGCCGCCTCCGGGCCGCACGGCCTCTAGGACGCGGCCTCCGCTGAGCCGCAGGCCGCGCTCCTCCTCCCGCCCCGCCCTCCGGCCGGCGCCGGCGCTTCCCTGTCGCGGACTCGCTCTGCGGCGTCTGTCTCCTCCCTGCGCTCCGTGTGTCCCGCCCTTCAGCCCCGCGCCGCCGGGCGGCCAGCGCGCGCCCATTTCGCAGGTGCAGAAAGTGAGGCGTCCAGAGGCAAAGCACTGGTCACACCCGCAGATCCTTCCTAGCGTCTTGGCCCTGCGCCCCAGGACCTGGAAGAGCTCACCACGCCCCTAGACTCCAGCAGAAGAATCCACCCTTCCCTGATTCCCCCCACTTTGGGGCAGGCTCCATCCTCTGGCTGAACTTGGCCTCCCTGGTTTTCAGCAGACCCAAAACTTGAAGCGTGGTTGGTATCAGTCAGCAAGTCCCATCCTCACACCCTGACCCCTGCCAGCTCAGTGTACCCAGGCGCTAGTTTGTGCATTCCAAACTCAGGCTACACAAGTCAAATGGACTATTTGGAGGCCTTGGCAATTCCAACTCCGGAAACAGATTCAGATAGTTCTAGGTGGTGTTCCCGGGAAGGCAGGCCTGTGGCAGCTATGATGAGCTAACAAAATTGGGG